>JAAGNO010008583.1:0-60697 GCA_033439905.1 Ceryle rudis
GTTGACATTCTCGCAGTTTCTGTCTTGTTCTAGCAGGCCTCAGCTTACTGTTCCTGCAAGCCTGCTCTGCCTTGACGTGTCTCTGCTCGCCCCTCAGGCCTGATTATATTAGAGCAAACCCAGACATGCCAAGGCAATATTGAGTCTGGATGGGCCACACGTCCATTCTTCTCAAGATACGTTACAACAGATAAGAATCTTAGGACGTCTATAGGGAGATAGTTAGACTGTCTGGAGAAGTTTAAGGAGTCACCAATCTACCCTCTGAATGTTCCCAGGATAATTTAGGATGTGCATAGGAGATAAATCATATATTTGATTAATTTCCACATTTTGAGTGTTTGGTGACTAATCCATCGATAGGCACTGATCGCTTCCTTCTTTGTATTTATACAAATAAATACATACCCTGAGCATAGCTGGGTAGTTATTTGTAAAAGGTAAATCAGATTTGAAAATTGAGAACACTTCTCTTCACATTGCTGGTCCATGTCCATTGAGCGGCGCTGGTACTTGAGGCCGGTCGCACAGATTCTGTAGTTTTGTTACTTTTTTGGCTGTTTGATGAACATGTTTAGATCTTTCCACTAAATACAGTGTGTTATGAGTTAAAATGAAGTTTCTGACTGTTCTTTTGACATACAACTATGAAACTCATTTTCTGCGACACAAAAACATGAACTGTGTAAAAATTTACATTTTTCATGAATATTCATTTAATATTTATAATTATTTTAGTCTCGCTTACGTACTCCTCTTGTTTTCTAATACTCAAACCAGCTTTTTGGTAATTAATTTGAATTTTAGTACTAACAAGTGGTGTCTTCTGTTAAGCCTATTACAAACACGGCACATTGTTCCAAATTGCATAATAAAATATTTGTCTAGAACTGTGACATATTCAGCAAAATGGCTCTACTTCTGTTTGACAGGGTGAACGCCTATGTGCTTTTCAAAGCAACTAGTTTCGCAGTCTTCATTTACAAAGAGGGAAGGGAGAGCAGAGAGCAATGCTACTCTGAGAACAGCTTGTCTCATGTTGACCTACTTTCTCCACCAATCTGCGTGCAGCCAGAGCTGCTGTTGTGTTGACACTACATATCCAAGCTAAAGCAAACCCAGCAGAATCCGTGGCCTTAGAGATTGGCTCTAGAGAAGACAAAAGGCCTTTCTGGGTTTGATATGACTTTTGGACGTGCAGGCACTGGGGGACTGGGATAGAGAAAGCTGATTTTCAAAACTGAGTCCCTTGCCTCCTCTTTCCTGTTAGATCTGAAGTAGATTGCACTCATTTAAGAAGGCCACTTTTGTATCTAATCTCAGGTACATTTGTGTCTAAAGCAGGTGTTGTTGGCCCAGGGAGGGTCTCCTTATCTGCATGGGGCATGTGGTCAAAGAGCTGAATTTGCTACTCTTATCACCATTTTCTCTCTCCTGCCAGGAAAATCAGGAAAACAAGGGAAAAGGGGTGTGCCTATGAGAAAAGCAGGGATGCCTGTTTGTATTGCGTGGCTTTGACTCCATTTTAGCCCCTAGAGATTATTTACAGATATTGCAAATTAGAGTAGCCACAAAGCTCCCCTGATCTCATGCAGAAGAAAGAAGTTTTGTACAGAGCCTGTGGACCAGGCAATGGAAATCCATTTTGTATCTACATATCCATGCAAGGTTAAACACCTTGTTATCCATTCTGTTTGGAAATTATTGGATCTTGAGGTTCCATTCATGATCTTTTGGTTTTATTTTTTACTTGCTATCATTAATTTTCAAAAGGAAATAATTTTTTAATGTGCTGCACATGTATAATTTCTGCTGCCTATAGCGGGAGGAAGTACTGCTACCTCTTGAGAAATGTGAGTAAATAAATGTGTTGTGTCGATACACATCACCACATTGGTTTTGTCATTTCAGCCAATGTACTCACAAAATCTGATCTGTATTTTACAAAGCAAATACTACTCCTGTGCCCCTAAAAGCCTCGTCCTGTAATGAAAATGAATACAGTTTTATTCTTATCAGTGTGTTGCAGAAAACTCCAGTAAAACACCCTTTTTCTGACTAGTTTTAACTTAAAGCATGAACCCTAAAAATATTGTTTTGCAAGCATGGCATTTCCAGAGATGTCTTTTTAAAAATCCTTGCTTTACATCTCCTCTAACAGGGATATTTTTGATAGGGCACTGGTAAGATGCCTTAAGATCCATCTATTTATTTGGGTCCTAAAAAATTGAGTTGACCTCAGTGTAGTAGAACAAGTGAAATAATGAATTAAATCAGAGTCTTTAAAAAGACCTGAATGAGGTCGAGTAGAAACTACTTACTGCTAGGTGAAGTGTTACTGGGTCTTTCTTCTACCCTACTGCTGGAGCCCTTGGGGGAAATTACAGCCTAGCACAGCAGCATGAAGTGCACCAACTGCTGCAAGCTGCCTCACTCTGTGGCACTCTCACTGCACATCAAGACTGCCTATATAGGAGCTGGCTTAATCTGCTTTCAAAGTGGATTAAAACAGGGTGGACTCAGAGAGTCCTTGGATAAGCCACTCGAGTGCAGTTATTACATTGAACTTCTTGCCCACTGAGATTTTAAAATTCACTCAATATAGCAGGTTCTACTTCTTCCTAGGAACATTCAAGTGGGTGAAAGTTTGACATCTGCCATTCTGCTGAATCTGTGTTTCTGGGGTAGAGGTTCTGCTCTCCACCCCATTAAGATTTCTCTGCTGTCATTGCCTATTGCTAAATATTCCTTGGCTACCTGAATTTACTCTCTGATAAGCCACGTAGACCACTGGGGCAGGAAGCTTCATGAGCTGCTTTCATTGTCATGCTGCTTGGTTTTGAGAGGGTGGGATTCAAGGGTTTGGGTTTGCACTGAGGCTCTTGCTTTGGGGGCAGTGCTGAATCTCACTGCCTTGTAAAATGCCTCATGCACATGTCATCCAAAAGTTCCTACACCTCTGAGCCATGAAAGCCAATGGAGAGCCCATGGGTGGTAAGAACTGCTGCTATTGTAGCACTTAAAAACTCCCAATAGTTTTTATTAAACAGTCTGAATGTGTTGTTTGATAATAATTTGACAATGCCCATGTCATATGATTTCAATTAGGCAACAGCTTAAGAATTCTTTTTGTGACGTGACTTTCCCATTGATGTCTGCTGGGAATTAGGAAAAGTCAGAGTTGAGGCACTGGAAGGAAAGTGAGGATGAAGTTGTAGGTGGAGCGAGTTGAGTATTACAGTTCAGAGAAAATCACAGCAAAATAGATTGCTTCCCTACACCTGCCATTTCTTTCGTCTGTGCTATTGCTTAATATTTTTCTTTAGTTTCAATTAATTTCCTTCTAAGTTTTTATACATTTAAGGAACTCTTGTAAACTATAGTGCCAAAACTGAGTGTCACAAATTCTACTTCTAGCTTTCATTCCTCTCCATGTGGTGATGTCTGAGCTTGAGAAGCCAGGACTTGTCCAGACTCTCCACACTGAGACAAGATCTGAGAGTGCACATCTCTCCCTTCCCTATCTTGACATCTATGAAAACCCATAACTGAGAAGGAGCTCCAGGCTAATGCAGCCAAATCAACCAGGTCTCTGGTCCAAATGATCTGACTGCTCTACAGAGTGCAGATGTAGCCTGCAAAAATCTTACACACTGCGCTTCGTCCTCCTGCTTCCATTTACTGTGCTGTGCAGATTGTCATATTCCTCACTGACTAGCACGAGGATCAATTTCTTAGTATCTGGAAAGAAATTTGAAAGTGTAAAGCGATAATGTCATAATTACTCAATGCTTAACCAGTACTGTGCATTTAATGTTATTATATGTATGTTCACTGAGAAATTAAGGATACATTTTAAAACTCCCTTAGAAAAGGAAGTAAATACAAAGTCTTTGTTCATCAGTCTGTGGTTTATAATCTGATAACAGCAATATTCTGCCCTGTCTCTTACGGAAGTGTACTGGAGAGATATGATGCTTTAATGACTTCACAATAAGCAAAGCATATAGCCCAGTTCTTTCCCAACAGCAGAGGTCTGACTTGATTGTAGTGATTTTACTTCTGCTGAAAGCACAATCAATGCCCTGTATTTTCAACACCATGAAGATAAAGAACTGCATTACATTTTTCAGCAGGAGTATCACTTCCAGCATGAGTAGAACAAACAGACCTCTCTAGCTGTTTACATGTATAGACTTTCAAATGTATCCTCTAGTTCCCTTGGGAGGTTAATTTTTAAAACTTTTATCAATGGAAAACAAAATTGTTAGTCAAGTGCCTTTTTAAAGTCTTGAATGAAATACAGGCTCCCATCCTGCTGGTTGGATCAGGTGCTGCATCATGACTGCATAACCAGCACCAGACTGCAAACCTGTCCTGAGAGAACACTGAACTGCACTGCACTGCCTGAAATGGCCCACGATCTGCTTGCACTGTCACACCTTGGCTCTTGTCTCAGGCAAGGGACATCTGTGCAGTAGAGACTTTGCTTCTGCCCAGAGCCCAGCATCAGGAGGGTCCATTATAAAGCTCTGATTTTGGGATGATGTACATGAGGTACCTTGCACTGTCTTTGTGTGCTGAAGTTGTTCAGGGTACTATAAAAGCAGAGGCCAAATGCAGCCCTGTGCAGGCACTGCTAAAACCGTACTAGGGACATGTGTACTGCACCAAAAGTTATTAATTCCCTTAGCTGCTCCAGAAAATCTCTTTCCGCCACAAGCATGCACTGAGAGTTACTCCTCCCAAAAGAGACCTGTGGGAGAGAATCAGTGTCAGAAAGGTTAAGTAACAGTCCATAATTGCAGGGACTTGTTCATAATTTCAGATTCTCTGTGCAGAAAAGGAAGGCTTTTCTTTCCATTAGACCATGTGGTTAAAGACAGACAGAATCTGACCATTCTGTGCAAATCTTCTAAGGTTCCTAATTTGACACAGATTTTCCAGCCAAGGTGATTAATGAGTCATAAACATAATGCTACACTGATCCTTAAAATAAACAACTTTCCTTGATTTGGAAATCCCAGAGGACGATTTTTAATTTCTCTAACCAATCTGGGAATGTAAAAGATTTTCCTGCAGTGCCTTATTGATATAATTTGACCTTGCTCAGCAGTGAAGCTCCCTCATGGAGGTGTGTGGGGGGAGGAGGGGGGTGTGGGCACACATGCAAAGCACTCTTACTATGCCTGTATTCAAATTCTAATTCCATATTCTTGTAAGAACGATCTCACTGGCAACCAAAAATAGCACAGACGGAAAATATTCTCACAAGATGATTGTCACACAAATCAGAATAGTTTCTCTTCAACGCATTCTCTTATCAGCTAAGCTCTCCGCAGGCTCCTCATCCTGTGCCGGCACTTCACTTTAGCCATTGGCCAAGAATCTATTCATCAAAAGCATCAGTTTAATGGTAATAAAGTACCTCTGTGGTTGACAGTATGCCACTAAGCTGTATTAAATAAAGTGCTCTTCCCTTGTTTGAACAATACAAAAGTATTGCTTCAGTGATGGTAATTTGCCACCTTTGCAATAGGGTGTGGTTTTGAGTTTTGTTTTTCTGGGTCCTTCCTAGCTTTAAACATTGCCAGTGACATCTCCTAATGCTCTGTTGATTTCAATGAGATAACACAAAATGCATGTCTGACCCAAATTCTTCCTGTCAATCACGATTTCCTGTATAGAAAGAGAAGGTGAATTAATGGTGATGCCTTTATTTATTTTTATTACCACAGCACCTTCAAGCCTCAGTTTGGGAACAGATTAGGCTGCCCGCAGCATTATAAATACACCGATCAAAAGGTTGTCCTTTCAGAAAGCCCATCCTCTAAGTACTGGAGGGGGTAACAGAGGATACTGGTAGAGGGTGCAAGGAAACCATGAAACAATATTGTTCAACACACAAAACAACCCACCATTTTTTTTTATAGGCACAATGGCAGAGGAGAAGTGTGAGGAAGTTGAATGAGAAGTATGAACCTATGGATGTTTAGGGAGCTCCTGCAAAGTGAGAGAAAGCTTGGATTTGCTTGTTTGAAGCTCTAGTGAGTGGTGTGATCTAGCAGCACCCACACATCCAAGGTGGCAGCCAATCAATGCAGGAAATAGATCCATCAGAGAGGGTGCCCACAGGCTTGAGACATGGTCTCTTATAAGAAGGGGTAGGTGGCAACAGGATTTAGAGAGAGGGGGCAGAGGAGAGTTGATCCCATGAATCCCCTCTTATATCCAGTTTGTTCTAGGGGAAATGTACTCTGTGGAATGTTAACAGTGGTCTCCAAATGAGCTAATGGGTCAAGTTAGCATTTTACAGTGGTGTGTTGATTCCCAGACTTCTATGATAGACATATAAATAAAAGCTATCATCCTGTTCTTTTATTTGATTTTGTTTATAGACTATAGAGAAAAGCTGATGGTTGCATATTTACCACATAACAGATGTTCATAGTTCTCAGGAACATCATCTGCCCAATTGCCCGTGGCTTTGTCTATAACAATGATTTTTTCCCATATGTACAAGTTGGGTCACATTCCAGCTCCGAGACAGAGAGTTATTTTTTGTTCCTCTCCAGAACTACTGAAGTCCTTTGGGCTTCTCACAAGGGCTGCCACATCCCAAAGAAGAGGCCCGAAAGCATGCCCATGGCAGTAACCTATAAGGGAGTGATAGACAGTCTCCCAGTCAGCAGGTCTGGTGCTACCTCTGCTATGAAGCCTTCCATTTTGAGCACGATCCTCAGCTTGCCCGTGTTGCTTTACCCCAAAGAGGCTGCTATACGTTGGGTATGCTGGTGAAGCTCCCTTGTACTGACTGTGAGTAAAACAGAAAAAACCTGTCTCATGAAGTTGCTGTGCTGGCTAATGGGGGATTGAGTATATAGGCAGAGCTGGAGCACAGGAGCAGTGGAGTGCTGAATACTGCCCAAACAAGCAAAATTGTTTTCACTGTTGTAAGTAGCTGAAGGATTGCTGTCCTCCCTTCTTCCCTGCAATGATAACCTTTGGTGGATCTGGCTTCTCTGTAAGAAGGGATTACCAGTGAACTTCAGCGCTGAGAAGGAGTTGGGAGATGATCCTCTCTTAGAAGAGAGGATGCTGCTGGGGACCCACCTGGTGATACCTTGTCTCTTCATGTAGTGGTGATACCTTGTCTCTTTATGTAGTGGGGTGATCTGCCTTCCTGGGATTTGGAAACAGACCCCACGTGTTTTCCTTGAATGCTGAGTTAATGTGCTGCTCAACTTCCCTGTGTTGTTTTGTATCCTTGACAGAAACCTGTACTGAGTAGCACTTGCCTGCGCCGTTCTGGCACGAGCGGGCGAGGCAAGATATCTCGGACCAGCTACACTTGTTGTAGTCGAGCACTGAATCACAGCAATGCAGTCCTGCGGGGAACTCGATGTCATCTGAATGCAGAGTAGTGCTGTGAAACATAGCATGGAGCAGGGAGAACTCAACTACCTCTGAGCGGCCACTTCTGACATTGGGCGGACTGTCTGCTGGGCACAGTGTAGCCAGCCTGGGATAATCAGCCATGCTGAGAGGCAAGGATAATTAGGCAGACCCAGAGATACCCTGCAGATAGCCTTAACTAGTCTTAGAAAACTTTCCCTAATACATAGTTTATATACTCCTTGCTCTGAATTAAATGAATTCTTGTATGTCACATATTCTTGCTTACTGTTTTGGAAGCTTCTATGATATTCTCTTGAGTCTCCTCTTTTCCAGACCAAGCAAACGGAGTTGAAATTCAGCCTTTCCATATATGATGATGTTTTCTTCTCAAATTTGTTTGCATTTTTGGTAAAATATGGTGTTCTAAAAGAAGTTTCACTGATGCTTAATGAAAGGGAATAATTACTTCCGATGTCTGACATACATTGGTCTTAATACATCGTTGAGTGATTTACTTTTTTTTCGTCACAGTGTGTCGTGGTGTTGAGTCATATTCCACCTGGGGTCCTCCATAACTCCCAGCATGCATTTTGCAGTACTCTCATTTAACTAGTTATTTCTTGGTTTGTATTTGCTCATTTTTTTTCTCCTTCCTTTACTTAGCACTTCATACTTGCTTTAAAGCTTGATTTAAGGCTGTTTATTCAATTTATCAAGACCATTCTGAATTATGAAAGAGTTTTTCAAAGCGTTTGCAGCCTTCCCCAGCATCTGCACCTTCTGCACTGTCCTTTCTGTGAGCTGAATCATTAGTGAGAATACTGAATCGACCTCATTTCAGGACAGATCCTTAGGGGATCCCACTTGATACATCCAGATACACTCAATACCTGTGGGAGGAAAAACCAGTGTTTGAGCATAAGCTTTGGTCTTAATTCGGAAACAGCAGGGCATTAGGGCAGTTCATCTAGCTATTTGAAGAGAAGCCTCAGCTTCTTAAAATGGAGGAACAGGAAAATACCCGCGTGCATCTCCTGCATGAGCTGTCCCGTGCCTTCGCCCTGCCCAGCATGCCAGTGACATGTGCTGCCTCTGCACCCAGAATCCACACAGTATCTCGAAGGGGGTTATAAATACACATCCTCCTTCAGTTTGAGCAGTAAGAGGATGCAGATGGGTGAGAGCTGTTCCAGTGAAGCTCACGCTCTCGCCCAGCGCATAATGAGATCAGAATGCAGGCAGGAATGTGTGGAGGAGTGGAGCTGGCAAGGATTCACCAGCCAGAATTATTCTCAGCCTATTCCATCTCTAACCAAACCTTTGTGTGTGTGTGTGTTTGCGCGTGCAGAGGTGCTTTATGGAGATGTTTCTGTTTGAACATAACATTCAAGCTCTTTTTACTCTATGAGCAAATTCTAGTTGACAAGATACTGCTCTTTCAGTGAGCTTTTGGTGAGCTGGGCTTCTTATCATAGCTGTCTTTGCTATGGTTATTTCAGAGCACTTGGCATTTCCCTGCTATGCAGCCAATTTACTGGATGCTGAAAAGTATGAAATGGGATCTTTAAAAGGATCCCAGATCATTTTTGATGGTAATATAAATCTAAAAAAAACCCTGAACAGCAAAGGAGGTGGGCAGTATTGCATGAGCTATCCAGACTTGTTTACATCCTGATTTGCAAAAGATACAGCTTGACCCCAGCGTAACCTTGAGATCTACACACGGAGAGGAAATACTATGTAAATTAGAACAGCCGAAACAAAACAGGCAGACAGAAGCTCAGTGTACAGAACAAGCTGAGAAGACAGGCTTTGCAAACACTTCGCTATGGAGGAAAAATGTGCACAAATTCTTTCTTTTTTTTCCGGGATGTAAATGGCTGTGAGAAAAATCCTCACTAACAAAAAATGGTGTTGCTGGTTTTACAAGACCACACCCATTTTCCATAGCGTAAGAACAGCAGGTTTGCCAGCATGGCCCGTGCTGCAAACCCTCCTCAGGCAGTCATTCTGATGAGGAAGCTTGCGAGCACCCAGGGACATGTATGTGTGCCCAAGGTTTTTGGCTGCAATCTAAATGGATTTTAAAAGATGCCAGTGATGTCTTGGGGGCTCTACCATAGGAGTAAAGTAACGTAATAGCAGTGACTGGGTGTTGGTGGTACGCCCTGCGTTAGCCTCGTCTGCTGTTGAAGAAGCCTATCAAGGGCTGTGGTTCATCCAGGAGTTTTTCAGCAGAAGGGCCGTGCAGTTCACTGTCTCCAGTTCTGCTCTGGGACACATTTGTGTGGCTGAATCATGAAGAGACTGAGAAACAGATCTAGAGGAAAAATAATGCCTTTTTTCCAGTTAGTTAAAAGCTTTCCATCACACCTAGGTTTTTGTCTGGGCTTCCTACGCACTCTCAGAGATGCCTGCGTTGGCTGGGTGGGGAGGCTGCTGGCAAATGGGGCCCAGCCTGCCTGAGCTGGCAGAAGCAGGACCTCCCCTAACACCACTGCACTTCCACTCCTGAAATGACAGCTGTAGCTCAGCCTCTCCACGCTTTTGGCGCTTCCTGGTGTCGTGCTCACTGATGCCCTGTTATAGAGAGCTGAACCATTTGAGGGATTCTCCTGCAAAGTGATGGATCTTCATTTTCCACTCCCTCCTTGCAGGATCTGATGACCACAGAAGTAACATGTTGGAGGCTGCTGGAGTGCAGCAACCAGCTGCAGTTCGGTGCAGCAGCACTCTGGCCGTTTCTAGCCTCAGCCATGCTGAGCTGCTTGGTGTCTGTGGATGCAGACAGGCACTTCATCATGTTAGGCTATTCCTTGCCTCATTATTTGGAATTGAGTTCAGGAGAGGGAAAGTGCTTCCCATGCTGACCTCATTTGACCATTGGACCCAAAAAGCTCTCTGACTTTTAATCTCTAGAAGGAGGGGACGCAGCAGTTGTGAGCAGTTTTTTAAGCCTGATGTAGTACAGTTACCTAGTCCACTTCAGACAAGGGCAGAGAGCAGAAGTACAGCTTGTAGTCAGAAGCATGTTCACAAACAGAAAAGTTTAGGAGGCAGTAATGAGATGAAAAGGAGGGAAAAAAACCCCTGCATGCCCCAGAATTGCCAATATCCTTTCTGAGATCTTTATTAAACAGGTTCTCAAACATATTACTTTACTGGAGTGACGGGGGAGAGCTCTTGCTTCGCATGAGCATTGTACAATTCCAGGAACAGCAGTTTTTCTTTTGCCTGACAATGTCAGATTTCTTGCTCTTGAAGAAATGAGAGTTGTCCGTGGAGCAGTGTTGACCTGAGCTGTTGTGCTCAAACGTTTCATTCCTTGGATCATCCTGGGCTCAACAGGGGCTGTGCTCTTCAAGCCTTTCTCAAGATGATGTGAAGAGTCCACTTGGGGTCAAGTGCTATTCAGAAGGAATAATGGTGCCAAGATTTGTTCTTGCTGTTAAGAAATAAGAACTATATTGTGTGTAACGATGTCTGCTAAAGTCTTTATAGCCCTTGCTTGCCTGCTGTCTCCTACCAGCTACGCACTCACACATGCAACGTACATGGTTACTTTTTTTGTCAGAATACAAACCATCACTGTTGAGGTGTAAAAATGACTTTTGGTGTATATAACTATTTAAGCAAAATAGGTTTCCTATTGGCATAAGAGTCTTGCTTTAAATGCATTGATTTTAATCCTGAAATGCTTCCTCAGCCATTGAAATGTGTGATACAGGAGAAATTTGAAAGAAAAAGTAAGTGTGGGAAGAGGAATGAAGCTTTTAAAGCAAAGGCAGAAGAGAAGGTAAGGAAATATTAAGGCAGAGTTGTCCTTGGTTCCATTCTACTGCAGGTCTGACAGTTTTCAGAGGTGTGTGCACAGGAAAAAACACTATTCTGGTGAAGTGCTGGTGGCCAAGCTTAGCTCTCAACTCCAGTACAGCCCTGTGGCAGCAGCACATGTGCAAGGAAGCTACCTAAAAAGCAAATGTCTCTCCCCAGTGGAGACCATAGGGTTCAGTTAACTCTGAAAATCTGGCTTTTTAATTCATTCTCTCTTTGGATTTTGACCATGTGGGAAATCTTTATTCCTACTTTCACAGAAATTTATGAAATAAATGGGAAATGTAACTTCTTAATATTTAATTTGCTTGGTGATTAACAGAAATTAGTTTCAACCATTGAGCAGTTTAGAAGACCCCCATTAATTTTGATAAGAAAATATTTGCCTGACTTCTGTGAATTTATATGAAGAATAATTATTAAATATTCTCCCATCTGTGTATTTTTGATAAAGACATGTCTAATGTGAATACTCAGAATCTGAATCCTAGTTGAATGCTAATGCATTAAGTGTAACGTAGTCCATACTTAATAAACAACGTGTGGATTCTGGAGTTGATGCAGTGCAATGACAATGCTCAGAAGTACTCTGGATACAAAATTTATTTTCAGGTTTTTGAAGCAGCGAGGCAGAACCAGGAACTTAATCTAGGATTTACATAAGCATTTAGATGTTCAAGCCATGTTGATATACAAAGCCTTTGGAAGTCTCTGCCTTTCTGTTTTAAACAATTAGTGAAGAGTAGAACTTGTTGCATTCTCTCGGTTTAGAGACAGTGTTAAGATAATTTACAGTGATAACAGTGTCACTGCAGAGCTAAAATGGAAAGACCTTTCTTTTGATATGTGTAATGAAAAGCCTGCTGTTTCCAAATACTGAATGACCAATGAATCAATATTTCCCCGGTGTTTTCCAGACATAGTGACAAACACTGTGATATAATAAAGTAGTCTTTCAGACTGCCGATTTCAGGTTTGTATTAATCTTTTTCATCACAACTTTGTAAGTAAGGCTTTTGTTATTGCTTTTTGTTAGTACACTGAACTGATAATCTGATCTCACTTTGTGAGACTTAAGCATTGTTCTATAAATACATCTCTGGGCTAACAATTATTTTCATTTTTGACAGTTTCCATATGATTTTCATTGTTTGTGCCCACCACTAAATTATCTCAAAATATTGTACCATGGCTAACGGCTAAACTGGGTCTCTCAGAAAAAAGTTTAATTCTTAGGCAACATTTAGTCACACATGATTTAATAAGACAGCACAAGTACTAGATTAAATTGAAAAATGAAAGTCGAAGGAGAAAATTATGTGCTTTCCAGCCAGAAATGAAGGAAGCCTTTTTTTTTTTCACTGCCACCTTCTTAGCCTTCTCTGTGGCTCTTGTGATACTCCACTGGAGAAGATGTAATGGTGGTGACTCGGCTGTGGACAGCGTTCAGAACAGCCACCACCAGATGAGCATTGATGAGCCAATTACTTACGAGCGGTATTTATTGCTCAGCATCTGTAGGGCTGTACCAGGAGGAGATTAAGTTGAAATCAGGGCTTTTTGCGGTGCAGCCTTCTCAGACCCACACTAAGAGATAATGGCTGCCCCAAGTGCTAACAGCTGAAATGATCTGGTAGCTTTTTACGATGTGGGAGAATTTAGAAGATCACAGAATCATAAAATTGTTTAGTTTGGAAGATGCTTAAAGGAGTCAGAAATAGGGAATTTTACTTCACAAGCTTATTGCTGCAAGACTCTTTCTCACTAATAATCAGTGAACTAAGGAGGTAAGTTTTGTCTAAACCTCCGTGGGTAAGCAGGGTAAGTAAAGACTGTAAAAGTCAAGGGCTATGTTGACACTACCACACTGACAAGTCCCCCAGAACTGAGCTGTTGTTGAGCCAGGTGATTCAAGTCCTTCCTGGGCTGAACCTAGTGCAGCACAAGTCTCAGTGTAGATGGCAGAAGCTCTCTGAGCTGCCCAGTTTCTACAGTGTAGTGTTTCTTTCAGGCGAGACCTACTTAATGGAAACAAACCCGGAAAAGCTGTAAGCAAACCGCTCACAATGTGCAACGGCCCTTAGCTGCAGCTCGGGGCAGGTTTGTGTTGTGCTGTGTTTCCCTGCACAGGGATTCCTTGTAGTGCATGACTCGCTCTGCCAATATTATTATTGATGCTTTATATTAGATCACATATCCTAATTGTTTTCTGATTCCCCTATTGAGAAGGACCTTTAATCTTCCTTCACATGTCTTGGTCTACTACTGCAGTTGCATCCACACTCTGGCCCCCATGATGATGCATGCCCCAGGCTGGGGTATGTCTATTGTGTTCCTTCCAGGAGAAACGATGTATGTGTGTGTGTGTGTGTGTATATCTCTGTCTAGGGACAGCATGAGCAGGCAAACCATAAAGAATTTAATTAGGTTAAGGGTAAGTTTCAAAGAGGATATAAGCCTCTAAAATGTAGACATAAACATAGCTTGCCATGGGGCATGTGTGTCCTTATGCTGCTGTGGAGGATGCTGCAGAGGCAGCCCCTGATTTCTGTCTTAAAGACCAAGCTTTGGGCCAGTGATCATAGCTTACAACACGTTCTAAACTCTGCTCCGCTCTTTCAGCTATGTAACTGTGGGTTTTTTGCTCTCATGAAACAATAAGGTTTCACTTTTACTTTGGACTTCATCTCAAATTTATGTTGACCATTAGTCATACCCTTTAAATAAATCTATAAATAAAAATCAGACTGAAATTGTGCCCTCTCCCGCCTGCCAGTATACTACATTCTACAATAAAATGCTTCTCCAGCAAGCTCTTGCTTCTTGCTAAATAGTCTGACTCATGTTTTCTGGTTTGGGGAAAAGGGAGTGGCATCCTGCAAGGACTGCGAACCCTGGTGCAGCTCCATGTGATACAGTGAGTGTGCAGTATGGAGAGGAAAATGCAGTTTTTATTTGCTTAGTGTTATGGTTGTAATGTAATTAATGTCAAATGGGTCAAAATTACGGATTATAAAACCTTGTTGTGAGTAAAATTCATGTGTTAATAAAGACATCCTAAAATGTCTCCTAAAACTCCTCTAGTCAATGACTGAAAAAGTGCAGACACATGGAAATATTCTTATAGTTTCCAGATTATTTGCATTCCAAGGTGTTAGAATAGCTCATTTTTTATCTTAAATTCTTGATTTGTTTTGGGGGTTATTTCTGGTTAATAATAATTTCCAAATTTTTCTCATAAACATGAACAAAAGGTTAAGATACTTAAATTCAATTAAGTATGTAAGTAACCATCTCATTAAAAAAAAAGTGTAAATCCTATCAATACATTTAAAAAGTGACAAAGGAACTTTTGTGATAATCCCCCCCCCCCATTACAGTAATGACAAGTGGTTTTGTCCTTTTTTAGATGTTACATTTTTGATCAAGTCTCTTGCTACAAGAAAAAGATCCCAGAAACATGCAGGTCTTACTTTGTGTATTCATACAAAAATCAGCTGTAATTTGAAAGTAGTAGAACCAGCCTTTTGCACTCAGGTTGCCTGATACTGTCCAGTATACAAAGTCTAAACATTTCCTTGAGCAGCATTATCATCTCCACAGCTTACAGCAATCTTTATAGCATTATCAAGGAAAACCAACCCAAGAAGAAACCAGAAAACCAAGCCTCCAAGGTTACAAAGGGCCCTTTACTGGTCCACTGTCATTTCTTTCAGATTTAAGCAAGCTGTGAGATGTTAAAAATCACTAACTCCCTTGTCTCACAGGAGATCCTCAGGGAAATCCAGTCAGTCTGCTAAAATCACTGAGCTCTGCATAGCCCAGCACATGCTGCCAGCAGTTCAGGAGCAGAGATAGAGCAGTGTCCTGAGGTCTGGGGAGAACAGAGTGGCACCATCCTCCCCGTCTAACATCCCACCTTCATCTTACTCAGGATCTGTTTTTGTTTTGTAAACTCCACTTCTGGAGCACTATGTGAACCCAGCACATGGTGCTAAAAATGGAGTATGGTCTTTCAAAGATAATAGCCGCCCCCTGTTGTGAGCAAAATATATATTTTGCCCTGTTCCCCAATGATGGGAATGTGTTTTAAGTAGAAGGAATCAATCTTCCTCCTGGTATTCATTCATAACAGAGAGAGCGTGTTAGAAGTTGTGTGTGCCACAAATGTCTTCTTTACTCTGAGTGTTTAAAAATTCAGTGTAGTAATTAATACATGGGAGATAGTAAAAATCCACACACAAGTGAGAAGAATTTCAGACTTACAGTGATTATGCAACCTCTATTCATTTCCAGGCATGTAGGGGTTGTCCTTCTTGGACTACGTGGTCACATTTTGTCTCTGACAGCCTGCCTGCCACAATGCACAGGCTGGGTACACAAGGGAGACAAATTAAGAGTGCATGTGCAGCTGTAAATGTGACATTTGGAAAATCTGAAATAGAACAGAAATAGCATTATTTTAATGTACTTTTTTGTATGCATACAAATTAGCTTGTGGCTTATGTTTACCTCAGGTGCTGAGGCTTTGATTTTTGTTGTATTTAGTGGTTCTGTACTTGTCACTTCTAGAAACGGTGTTAAGCACAGTGGTGGAATGAAGATTTAGTTCCTCATATACTTACAACTAGATAAAATGTGTTCCACTGCACCTTGAATCAAGTTATCGCTAACGTTAAAGATACATTAATTGATTACAAGCCTGGAAAGACACATGCTATTGATTGTGTTCTGCCTTAGTAAGAATTTTTCCCATTTTTCTCTTCCCTCTCCTCAACTATAATGGCCTGTCTGCTGAATATCACTTTTAGGTAGCATTGCTGAGGGTCCAGCTGTTTGTAAATTTTGGTAAGTTGTTCACTGAATACCAAATTTTCTTTTTATAAAATATTTTTTATAAGCCTTAACTAGTCAAGTGACAAAAACCAAGTTAGTAAAGCTTATACTGTGTGAGCTCACACTGTATGAGCACCTTGAAAGATGACCAGAATGACTTAGACATTGTGGCATCCAGCTGCTGTGTGTCTGGTATCTCAAACTTGTATACACAAACCACACCTGTGCTGAGGGAATACATGTACAGCACTTATTTTGAAGTCCAGTCTTTGATTGATAAAATAATAAACAAATGTTAACCTCTTTGTTGTTGATAGGTTGCAAAATTGGATTAGACCACAATGTCTCTTTTAAAGAACATATTTATTAATTAGTTCTTAGGAAGTTTTTTAAAAAAGAGGTTGTGAAAAGTCAAGTCAAAATCTTACCTTGCATGGAATCTACTTAGGTAATTTTAAGTGTAGGAAAAGTTGTGTGCTGGGGTACTTGCACAGAGAGGTAGGCTTCTGGGAATGGAAAACGACATTTTTTAGCTCTGCTACCTATGCCTAAATGAATGCCACTGGCTTAACGGGAAGAGAAGGTGATGAGGAAAGTAGCAGCTGCTGCAAAACGTGAACTATGATTCACCTTACTTCAAGCCACTAGCCCTCAGGGTGGATTTGAAAGGTCCCAGATGAGCTTGGAAGACATCAGCCTGTCCTGGAAGGGTGAAAGCAGACAGGGAGGAGATGAAGGAATGGTGCATTTTACAGTGCTGCTGGACCAGCATAGTCAGAGCTCACAGGTCTTGCTTATTTTCACCTGCACTGCTAATGAAGCTTTTGCATGCTCAAGACCATCCATAAATCTGTGCACAATCTGTTACTGCTTTCTTCAAAACCTATACTTCCCCTTTCATATCATTTAATACAAATACAATCAATACACCACCATAATCTATGCAAAACGTTACTAAGGTGTAGTTGAGACAATTGTTTTGTTATTTTGATTGCATTATACAGCTACACCTATACTATCCAAAAAGATACTGCAAATATTTTGTGTCCTCTGTTATCACAACCATTGCTTAATTCCTTAATGAAGATACAAATGGCTTATTCCACTAAGGAAAGGGAGAAGAACGTTTTCTGATCATATGGTGTCATCTCTATACAGGAAGTTTAAAATAGAGTGAAACTGTTTCTCAGAGATAAGACAAAAAGCAAAAGCATTTTACCACAAACTGATGACTTTTTTTTTTGAAGAAGGTGCTCTTTATCCCAGAAACAACATAAGCATGACATGATGTGGCAGTTACCATAGCAACTAATTATTTTTTATTGAACAACAAGAATAAGCACAATAGCTTCACAAAATCCAGCATATCTTGGCAAGCAAGTTAAAATATCCCAGGGCATCATCAACATGTGCAGTTGTAATTTTTAGTTTCTTTTTTTTCCCCTTTCAGAGGTTTTTTTATTTTTTTATTAGAAAAAGTACACTTGATTACAGGTCAGAAAAAGGTGTGTTACTTGCTCATCTGACTTCTTCCTTTACCGAAATCTCCTCTCAACATTGTTGCAATACTGATGCGTCGTGGTCATTTAACTTAACAGGAGGAGATGTCTGCCTTGCTTATGCACTTGAACTGATGAGCCCACATTTTCAGAAGTTGCCCAAGTAAGGAGTGAAAGGTTGACAATTTAGCTGAGAGGAGAACATGACAAGGAAAACAGAAAAGATGGGGGCCTTGAAAATACAATTCTCTAGAAGTATATGGAATCAATGTAATCTGCAATAATAGTACAATGAAGAACCTTATTCTGTGATTACAAGTCTGAAAGAGAGATGGTTTTGATCCAGATATTATTGATTTAGTAGACTGGGGTTAATAAAGTAATTCAGAAATTGTAGTGTCTGATTCAGGCCTGGCTGAATCTGCTGCACATTCTTTTATGCAGAGACCCTTTTAATAAATTGGAATGAATAATGAACATCTCACTGAATACATGAGTCAAGGGTGATGTACTGATGTTATCAAAGTTGATGGAACTTCTGCTGTGTTTGCACAGTGTTGTCCAGGTAGAAAGGCAAGGAGAAAGACCATGACACACTTCCTCCTTTAACATCCAGAAGTGCATGGGTTTGGATAGATCACTTCAGAAATACTGCAGTTTGCAATAGCAAATATCACAGGGAGTGAAGATTCTCATCCTATGATAGTTTTCATTTATATGTTTAAGTTTGTACAATCCACTGTGATAAATATTCTCACTCCTGTTATGGCAGACCATCGTGAAGGTAAGTATAGTATTAGCTTCAATAGCAGAATTGCTGCTATAGTTTCAGTTGTTTCAGATGTTTCAGTTGTTTCAGATGCAGGCTCATCTGAGGACAAGTTAGATGTACTGCCAAAGCCAAAACATTTCAGGAATTTTTCCATCTCCATTTGATATATCAGAATGAAAGAAGAAAATCTCCATCTTGGTTCTATGATTTAGGATGACCTTATAACTGAATATCACTAGTTTAATTCTAGCCTCAATTAGGGGGAAAAAAAAATATCTCTCAACCACATATTCAACCTCAAAGTCAACATTTTAGTTTGGTTCAGAGCTGGTTGTGTTAAACCAGTTAGGGTCAGATTTATTCTGGAGAGGCTGTAAAATTACGGGATCAAATAACACATGATGTACTGTGAAAGTGCACTGCATTAGAGGTTGCATAAACAAAATTAATATTGCCTCACATCGCTCCAGCATCTGAAACAGTAAGAAATCAGAGTGACTGTGATTGAGAATCTCCAGCTGTAGGATAAGTATGGTTGTGTGATGGAGAATTGGATGAGACCTGCCAGGAAGGTTCACATCTCACAGGAGGTGGTGCTCATGTTCAGGAGGATCTTTTTTCTTTGAGTCATAGCAGAATCAACAGGCCAGCCTGTGGATTAGGGGAAATGGCCACTGAAAGGAACGGGACAAAATATCCATTGTCATGCTGTCACTGTTGCCTGTGATTTCCCTGAAACACAAAAGAGAGACTTGTTCACTGCTGTTGAAGATTTATTGGTTGGTTGTAGAGTTGGAAGTGCCGATTTAAATGCCCTGCACCACTTCTGTTTGAGATGAATTAATTCTGCTGACCCAAAAATGCTGCTGAGAAGCTCCATCCAACTGTGCTAGGAAGCGTGACTAAAATGTAACTTATGTGACACTGACTTTGGTTAAGACCAGTATAGGAACTCACTAATTTTGGTAGTTAGTCTCTAGAAAGGGACTAACATTTCTGCTGATGCGGATACAAAGGCAGTAACTTCTGGGGATGAGGAGAGGTGGGCTGGTTTTTGGGGTGTTAGAAATTCTCATATCCCTTTAGGATGAGTCACTGGAGCTTCCTGCTGGTTTTATCGAGCACCTGGTTCTTGCTGTTTGTGAGTATATGTAAGCAGCACTCAAGTTCTCACTGCTGCTGTTGAAGAAACTCCTCATATCATTGCTGTGTGTGAGAAGACTTGGCTGTGTGACTGTCAGGGGAGAAAGCAGGACTGGGAAATAGTGCTAGCTGGAAAATGAAAATGTTGACACCCCACCCCCCTGTAATTTAAAAATTCCTATAAATAGATGAATTTTCATTCATAAATACTTGTATTTGTATATTATACCTTGGTGAAATGCTGAATGCTAAAAGGCAAAAGTACTTGGTCCCCTTGATCTGATTTATTGGAGAAGAGCCTGAAATATTAAAACTGTTTTCAGAAAGATGTCTAGTCCCTTCTAAAAACCATAAATGGGATGGTGGCCTGTGAAGAAATACTGGTTTCATTGATGAAATGTTCAGTAAACTGACACACAAGCCAGGAGACATACAGTTCTGTGATGACAAACTATAAAGATAAACAAGCCTTTGTGGAATTTGCAGTGAAAAGGAATCATTTATTAGAAAGATGCATGCTTTCTCAAGCCTTTTCATTTCCCTTCTGGCACTCCGTACTGGGTCCTCCAGACACCATGAACAGAGCAATGCCTTGAGGAGTCTCCAAGAGCTGAAATTGCAGCACAAAGGGCGGGAGGCTGGTCTGAGAGGATTTGTGTAACAACGCAGATAGACACCGGCTGCGTATGTAATTCTAAGTGCAGATTGAATTGGTCATAGCTCAAAAATACCTTTAATTTTATCATTGAAATAAACCCATGCAGGCAGTAGATGCTGATAATTTCACATTCCTCAGCCACCACTCATGAGTGTTCCTAATTCATATGTGTAGGCAAGAGAAGTCGACTCTCGAGCAAGTACAGGTTGTGGGTTAGACTGTCATTGACTTCTTTACTTGCCTAACGTGATTATAGTGTATCTAGGAGCAGGATGCTGACAGCATTTTTTCATTGCTGGTGTCAGAGGACGAGGACAATGGGCTGCAGATTAGAAGCTCAGGGCAAATCAGTTATGTTATGTTATGTTTAAACATTATTTTGAAATGGAATATAACATGACATAATGTTATAAGGAAACAGATTTGACTGCCCAGTCACCTTTACACCATGCTGGCAGGGATGGGGCCTTGGAGGGAAAGCATATTACAGTATGTTTGTGCCCAACTCAATATTCTTTTACAGTATTGTGAGTTTAAAGGTGGTTTTGTTGTAAATGAGAAGCAGGAACTGTAACATTTTGCAGATGTTTTTCTTCAGCATTTCTCCTTTATTGAATGGCTAAGAATGCACTGTCCAGTACTGTTACATATGGCTGACTTTCTTACAGATCAGTACTTGGCTTTGCATTACCAGAAGAAATACTTGGATTTATCACACAGGCTTTTTCTGAGAGAATTTGTTCTCTACCTCAGTGACATGAACTTCATATCACTTGTACTTAGCATAAGAACACATTAAGGAGAAAATAGTGTCTGCCATTGCCTACAAGACCAATAATTTTTTTTGTAGATGTCTGTGATAAAGTTGGATTTTTCTGATGGTAAATATCAAGCCTTATAGAAAGAGTTATGAAGATCTGTTTTTTAAAAGGGTAAGTGGTGTGTAGGGCATTACAGCAGTCCTGCTGTAAGGGCAAAATGTCTTGTCTGCATATTGCCTTTTAACCAGAAATGCATCCGAATATGTTGCAACAAAAAAGAAGGAAACTAGACCAGAATCATGTAAAGTTGTAAAGTAAAATAATAATACAATACTTCTCAACTATACCTATTCCCTTCCCCTCCTAACCTGGAAATTCACCACAAATTTCTCTCCCACCCGAAGGATTTTGAATGGGAAGTAGAAATAGGGGATGTAGCTCAAGTATGGCAAAAGACACAAGTGTCAACTTTGGCAAATAAAGGTTTACATCTACTTGAAAATTCTGCTGGGTATTACAGCTTAGACCTGTTCTGTTTAAATCACATTGTGGATGTATCTATACAGCAGTGTAGTGGAAAATACCCAAACTAACTAGTTGCTTATATATCAATAGCAGTCTAGCTATGGAGACACTTAGCACCAAGTACCTAATGAGCTGACACTGAGCTCCACTCTGCTTCAGGCAGAACACTGTGGATTCACTATGGATGCATTACCTACATTATTTAATGTTCATTCAGAAAAGTGCATTGTTGGAGGAATGGCAGTTGTTGGCTGTGTGTTTTGACAGACATGTATTTTCTGAAGGAACCCCTGACAGTAGAGGAAACTGTTGATTATCCATAGAAGAAGCATTTGCTGGCAGGGAAGGAGCTCTTTGTGCTATTGGACTTGAAAGTATCTCCACCAAAGCTTTCAGTTTTCTTTAGAGATCTATAAAGTAGCCTTTCTGGGCCCGTATGTGATGTGAAACCATACTCCCAGTTGTTTCTGATAAAGGCATTGAGTCCCCTCCAGCAAAAGTTTGAACCAGCAGACAAATCTCAAGTTGTTAGCACTTGCTTTACTTTTCAAGAAAATAATTAGGCACTCAGATGCTGGGGTGGTGATTATTCCAATTTGAATAAAGCAGCACAATGAATTGCCTCAGCAGCGTGTTTTGAAGGAGTAGTTCTTCCTCCTACCCTTTGCCTCCTACTGAAGTTTGTAGGAGATCCTGTGTGTATCAAAAGTATGGTACAGACTGGTTGTGCTGAGGGAATTTTCTTACAGACAGCCAAAGGAGTTCTATTTCCTGAGTACACTCCGTAGCAACAAATGAGGACTATAGTGAAAGAAAAAATGTTCCCTTTTATCTGAATTTCAGCTGAAGTCGAAGCAAAGAAAAGATGCTGATTGTTTTAGCCTAGTAGAGCACTTCACCATGTGCTTAGAAGGCAATTTGGTGTACAGTCCCATTGACATTAGTGCCACTTGTAAGTCTGTGCTTTGCAGCATCTATCTAGGCCAGTGCATTTCCACCTTGCTGAATCAGGCCTTTGACCTACAACTGCTTCTGGTATTACGTAAATATTGAGTTAGGAAACCCCACCACAGCTGATTTGTTTGAAGAGTCAGACGATGTACGCAGCAATGAACTTTAGTCTGTAGTGAGGACCTGTAGTACTGAACAGCGTGAGTGGTGGCATAAGCTCAGGTCCTCCTCGGAGGTGATGTGACTGCTGCAACTCACTGAGTCACTGTCTCACCTTTTGAGCTTTGTCCTGCAGAGGCTTCCTGTGCTGGACATTATATACGGTTATATTCACATGGAAAGATAGCCCCTTTCCATAAGGGTCCTTAAGAACTTGCCGGGGAAGAATGGACTTAGGCAATTCCACAGGAGTTATAAAGCGAAGATCTTTATTACCGGTACATCCTGTGGTTATATAGAGCAAGCTTCACTGATCACGCACACCAACAACAATGCTGATTGGATACATGGGATAGCCCACACTCTGTTCACACGCCTAAATCTACTACACGATTGGCTGTCATCTAACTTGCCCAGTACCCCCCACATCCTGTTTTTCTCTACTTTGCTCTGCTTTATCTTCTTGCTTGACTGCCTTTTCTCCACCGTTCTTCTTCCTTCGTGCTCTTTCCATGGTTCAAGGACAGTTCCTGATAAGAGTGTCTGTTTTCTTCCAACCAAGATCCCACAAGAACTAGCCCTAGCAGGCTACATCTGATTAATATAAAAGGAGATTATGATAATCTGTAATACTGTTTTTGGACTGCAGACATAGCAAGCACAGATGAGAGCAGAATTTGGCCTGTGAACTGTAGTTTACAGGTAATATAGTATTACATTGAAATTTCATTTATCAGAGAAGCCCTCAGAAACAGCTTTCAAAATCACAGTATTTGGAAAAGCAGCACACAGTCAAGAACATGTATGTGCTCCATACTGGGTATGGAGGTATAGGGCTGATATACTGGTAACTCTTCTCATCTGTGTTCTCTGTACCAAGTAGAGACCCACGGCAGTACCCCCTTTCAGTCTAGCAGACACACCTCTAGCCTTGTCCTCGTTTGGCAGCGGCAGTAAGAGATTGCTCCTCCTGCCCTGTGCACTGTGCCTGGGACAAAACAACCTGGCAGGTTAAGGGGCACTTTCCTCCTTACAGGCACTCTCTGGAACTGCCCCATTCTCTGCAAAACACAGCAAGCAGCAGGGCATCCACAAGGCACAGATGTGTCCTTAGCATCTCCACAGTCTTCTACGAGCTGCGTAGGAATGCAGCAAGTATGTATGGATTTGGCTGTGCAAAGCACAGGGTCAAACACAGAGGAGTTGGCGATTTAGAGTTAATCCTGGAACAAAGAGTTACAAATTAAGAGAATGCTCCGTAGTTGTTGCACATTTTTCAAAGTAAGATATATTTACAAATGCACATGTGCACATATAAAAATACATTATTTATTTCATTAAGGATATTCATTGTCAACTTGAAGAATTCAACATTTAATGCAAAACACTAAAGGAGGTTATGAAATGTTTAATCCTGGAGTTTTTTAAGTTATTTTAAACATTAGAGAGGGTCAAGATAAAAGCTCAGGATCAGCTGTATGCTTAGAATTTTCTTGGCAGGATGGAGTGGACTGAACTCTATAGCTAAGCAAGGAAGGTGGGTGGGTCAACAGGAAAAACTGCAAATGACATATCTGGGCAGCCTTAATGAGACACATACAGGCATGGGTCAATTCTCTTGACGATGTATCAAGCTCAGAATCACATGGATCCAAACCTCAGTGAATATTGGTTGTGAGTGTGGAGCTTCAAGTTCAACTGCCGTTTAACAGCTTTTGGAACATTAAAGAATAAGGCAGCTCTCCATGTTATTCTGTAAGCCTGGAATGGATAAAGCAAATGAGAATCATATTAGTGTTTTCATTTATATACAATATGAATGTTTCTGTGAATGTCTCTGTATACATGCACACATACCCTAAGTTACGTAGTCACCTCTAGAATATCTGTAAGAGTTGTTCAATAACATCATTTTATTAGATAGGATCTTCCCTTTCATTAACATACTTTTCCATAGGACATGGTACAAAACCAACATAAAAATACCTGAAAGCATAAAAAATGCAGAGATGTAAATATATAATGTATAAATGTATAAATTAACAGAAGAAGATGACATAATGCTTTGGTTCATTTACTCATACCTCATCACGCTTTGAAGAAAATGGGCAAGGATAGTGAGAACACAAATGTAAGCTCTTGGAAGCTGCAATTGTAGTTAATGCCCACAAGATCCTCACATATCAGCACCTAGGGAAATGTTACAGGCTACTGTGGTTTTTGTTATCAGTGGATTTTATACACAATTTTAATGACATGCAATCCTTTTGTTATTAACAAGCAATTAGCCTGTTAAGGAAGTTGCACAAGATTATGGATAGTTTACTTATTTTGCAGACAAATATGTTGTCAGCCATTACGTGTGGGTCCTAGAGAGATTCCTCTGGAGATGGCCGCAAATTGGTACTTGGAACAGTGAAATTCACCCCATTATTGACTGAGATTAAAAACCAGACTCTTATCAGAGATTGAAAGGTGCATCTGCAATTTGAAAGGCATGGTTTAGCGCTCCATAAATTCCAGCAGCATCACTCATGCAATCTTTGGAATCAATATTTGAATAAGCAATTGTCACATCTGCCACTGCTGCACTGAGTAATTGGAAGTCATTAGTTTTAAGGGGTTCCACTGGCAACAGAGTCAATGTGCATTGATATGTTTTCTCTAATCAATAATGTGGGCAATAGTCAATTTTCTTGGTTGATAAGCACATCTGCAAGTTAAAATCAGATTATTTACTACCAGTTTTAGCATATATGATATCACCTTTATGGAAAGTATGTTTGAAGGATAATGATAAAAGCATTAGAAAGAGAGACAGGTTCAGCTGACATATTTGTTATTTCTTTTGCTAAGGATAAATTTTGCAGAGCACTAGCAGATCTTCCCTGACAGACTATAAACAATAAAACAATTACTAGAAAGAGTGGATCTTGTGTAATTCAAACCCGAAAATAACAGCAGATGAAACAAGCAGCAGGAAACCCCATGTGGGGGAAAATGCCGTGTGTTGTTGATACACTGAACTGTTTCCTTCATGCTCTTGTGGAGATATGTTTAATTTGGGAACAGTGTTCCCCAAAATGGCTAAAGCCCCTCTGCAGTCCATCTGTGTGCAATCCCAGAGCAGCTTTGCCCAGGGGCAGGACAGCCATGCTCTGCTGTGGGCTTCAGCAGTGAGCTTCCCCAGCTGAACAGTGGCTTGTGGGACTGTTGGTGGTTTGTCCCACGAGGCAGTCAGATGTGGAAATATCTCCAGTTGTTCTTGGCAGTTTGCCGTGTCCCTTGGCCAAAGCTGTAGTTCTCTGCTTTGCCTCTGATTCCTCACCGACTAGCCTGCCCAGGCTTCACTGGCTGTCTCAGATCTCTTCTGCAAATCCTGCTTGTTGTACATGCACCCTGGCTTCCTGACCCTTCACTTGGCTTTCCATCATGCTTTCTACTTACTCTTCACCTCAGTAGTTTTGGGTTTCTTGGCCCAAAGTGTGATCAAGCCTTCCTGTTTAAACCCTTGGCTGAGCCACGTTCTTTTTTTGCCTTCTCTGGTTTTGGGCAGAGATAAGTCTCTCTGTGTATCTGCGCCTGCTTCCAAGCCCAGCTCTAGCATGGCTCTGACTCACAGGACCTGACCGCCCATGTCCTGCCTGCCAGTCTTCAGTAACATCAGTGTGGGGACATAAAAAACTATGTCTCCCTCTGATGATTATTTTAAGTTTGTTGTGAAAGTTGAGTATATAACATGGTACATTGGCACAGAGGTGGTTATGTCTACGCTGTTGGCTTAAATAGACCCCATATACAAAGCGTGGTTTATGTCTTCCTAACACTGCTACTACTGCTGCAGTTGCTGGTTACAAATGCACATATCTCTTGTTAATAGGGGTCAGGTGTAGTTTAAAGTCAGTCAGTAGCACTTTAGGGAAAATATTTCCCTCTGTCTTTTCAACTGAGATACGACTTTTCATGTTGCTTTGTAATCTAAGGCTTAATATAATGTGCTATAGCAATATAATATCCTATAACTCCTCCACTCTTGCACACATATGCCCACATTTTCAGTAGATCAGATAATTCTATGGGCAAGAAAAGCATTCAAAAAATCAGGGAATCAGTCGGTCTCAAACAGCATCATTCATATCCTGCAGTGAGCTTCTGAGCGGAGGATTTATCACCCAACAGAGTGAATGTCTCCAACTGTAACCATAAAGATTCATCACTAAGTCAATGCATGGGAGCTCTGCTGGTGTTGCCCACTGATGGCTTGTTTTATCCACCACCCTGAGCATGGCTGGATGTGGAGAAGGAGCTGTCTCTTGGGAAGGCCCTTCCAGTGTGGTGGTGGTGCAGGTTGTCCTCAGCTGTCACCAGGTGACAATGACCTCTCAGGTGGGTGCTCTGACATCCACACACACTCAGGTCAGGGTGGGTTTTCTCCAAGTAAAGCCTGCTTGGCTACATCCCTTGTGCTAGCAAACTCTCCTGTTGTTTTTCTTGCTCCAAGGATATGGGTTTATTATAGTTCTTAAGATGATGTCTGTGGAAATGAGTGAGTGTTTTTGGTGCTGGAGGCAGGTCCCCTTCCACCTTGATATTTTCTATGACTCTATGATCTGTGGCATTGACCAAGATGGCAACTGTATCAGGGGATGGCAAACAGAACTGTGTTCAAAGCTTCGTGGAACAGGAGGGCAGCAGAAATCCAGAGTGGTGATCTGCCAAGTGTAACACCACGTGTATGAAAATAACTAATGACTGTGTCTGAAATGAATCATCCATAAGCTGAGGGTTTGATTTGCCAAATTTTAAAGGCATAAGCTAGAGGAAAAACATATTTCCTATACACACGAATTAAGCTATTTTACTCTGGCTCTGTGTCGTTGTCATTAGTTTTGTTTTTTTTATCTGAGCAAGAGACTGTTCTGACTCAGACTTTAATTTGTGAATGTGTTTCCAGCATTCCCCTGGTGAACATAGCACAGCACATACAGATAGAGTCTTACTACAAAGCAGAATGCCAACATGTAACCCAAATCCTTATGTTTAGGCTTTACATCTCATTTTCAGATGTTCAGTTTCCCAAGATGGATTTTTTTTTTTAAATGGAATAACTTCATAATCTAGCCCAATAATTCTGGCATTAACTATACATAAAGAACTTCACATGTATGCTGAGTACAGTGGTTCTGGGGAATGGCATGTAGATTGGGTTGAAGTTTAGTAATACAAAACAATAAATTAGAGCTAAAAAGTCCTGGAAGCAAAGAAAAATGTATTGCTTTGAAATTCAATTATATTACATGCAAATAAAATGCCAATGCTAAGTTACTTTCATGAATTACATTTACTGGATTTACCAGTATGAACTAGAATTGCATGGCCAACTTCAGAGGTGGATAAAGATGCAATTTGCAGCTCTGGTGGATTAACTGCAGTGCTTTGAAGAAATGTCTTTTTAGTTGTTCTAAAGGATACTCTTCAGGTATCCATGTATCATCATCAGTGGTTTAAAGTAACACTCTGGGCAATAAACTGCAGCATTTCAATCATAACTACATCCCATTTGGCTGACATTAACCTCTGGCAGAAGGATGAGGTAGAGACCTAGACACACCAATGTTTTAAACTGCCACTCTTAAATCTACTAGAGCTTGACTCACAAGGCTCTTTCATCTTCTCCTAACCTGAGGAATGCATCTAGGCTCACATAGGATGTGGACTTGAGCATATAGATGCTTACGCCTTTGCAGCTCAGACTCAGAATGGATAGATATGATAGGTATGTCAAGAGACAAGAATTTTGTGCATGAAATGTGCAGTAGACTTCAGATGTTGATGGACTCTTTTCCACTGACTGCGGTGGTTTTAAAATCTAATATTATGAATATGTATTTTTATCCACTGTGAAATGCTCCAGAAAGTAAGTAGAGGGTTATGTGCAAAGGCAGCTGTATATATTTGAAAGTGAGGTCATAATTACCCAAACTTATTCATACCATATAAAGTAGTTAATGCTTTATCAAGGCAAATATTTGAGCTTATCAGTCTATGAAAATATTTCTTTTATCAGCATAAACTGGGTGGAAAAATATCTTACTAAGAAGAAAGAAAAATTCTTTCCAGGGATTGGTGATACCATGAATTGCCATGCTTAGGGTAACACTTCTGTGAACTAACAGATAAGCAACCTTGGAAAACTCAAAGTTAAGAATAAATAAAAAAATCAATGGTTTAATGTGAAAACCACTTTTGCGTGATGTTAGAATTAGGTCAGATTCTTCTTCTATCTTGGGCTTTACAGTACTACCAGCTTTCACACTTTTATCACGGATGATGAATGATGTTTGTGGAAGCTCATCCTTTTAATAAAAATCTTAGCTTTTACTTCAGAAACAGATTTATGGCTAGTTAAAAAGGCTTTAAATATGACCAGTGTTTATACAAAACAAATCTAGAACCACACAACAAAAGGAGAGCAGTCATATATCTTTTTCGTAATTCCGTAATTCATACCAGGGTTGTCTTACTAGGCGAACAAGACTGGGATACGATCACTCATTCCCGAGGGTTATGTCCTGGTGCTGTGATCAAACCATATTTAATAGCTGGAGCAGCTGAGCCTGGTAGTGAGTTGGAAATCTAAATGTAGTCTGGAATTTGTAGTTGAGGTGAAGGAGGGGAAAGTGGAGATGCTAATGTATGCAGCAACCGAACCGGGTGACCACAAGATCAGAGTCCACCTGAAGATGAGGAAATGGAGATGCCTTTAAAATACCCAACCAATGTGAATGGCAAAAGCAAGAATGAGGGGCAAGGCCAAAGAGAGACCCCCAAAAGTTTGTCCTCTGTTTTTGAGGGCTTGGTTTGTGATTCTTATAATACATGACAAAGCTGTATTACGTGACTAGTTACATTGTCCTCCATATAAATATATGAACAAATTTTCTTATGGGACATCAGGAAGCGTTGCACAATGGATTATTTCTAGAATAGCTCCCCACATAGGAACTGTGCTTTTAGAATAATAGCCCTTTTTTGTATTTGCCTTAGACTGCTTTCAAAACAGCCAGGTATTTATTGTGCCTAAACATTTTTGTCACTGCATGTTTTCTGTATGGTATAACACGTCTGGAAGATTGGTGCTTATCTTCTGATGGTCCATTGTCAGTTTCAAATCTGAATGGCACGTGCACAGCAATTTGTCCCTGCCTATGGCAGCAGATTGTCAAGAAGGATTATAAGGTATAGACTGTCTTACATGGTAAAGGCTACTCTACTATTTAGGTGAAATTATTTGATTAACTCAGGAAAATAATAGTTCATAAATAACTGAAATCTAAACTCAACCCTTCAACTGAATAAGGCTCAACATCATGAGGGATTGTATATGCCTCAGTTTTGTTGCTGAGGGCTTGAAAATATACTGTATAGATATCAAAGAGCTGTCAAGCAAAATTTCTAACAGGCTGAGTGCATTGAGAAAAGAGTTAGTTAAGTCTAAGCATGAGTGATAGTGTTTGCATAGTAAAACAGTGATTATAGCACTGCTGGACTGTAAGGGTATGACTAATGTTATACCGAGCTACTAATGCTTATGAAGCTTGAAAAAATGTACAACACAAATTATTTTTCTCTCCTGAAAACGACATTTGAAATTTACCCAGAGAAACTGAATTGGTTCCCACATGAAGCCCTGGAGGGAAAAAATATGTGCCAAAGGCAGACTGGAGGGAAGTAAAGTTGTTCACAAACATTACTACTGCTCAGCTTGGCTTTCAGTACATGCTGAAGTTGTGTGGACAGTCAGTCCAAAGGCCCTACTTGTTGGGTCTTCAGGGCATCCATCTGGCACTTCTGATCCGAACTGCATGGGGACGTTTCCTGTCATTTCAGCCTCAACCCTCAAGCATGGGTGTGTTTTAAAGTGGTGGCTATGTGATCTGCAGTCAATGTGCCTTGGTTAAAAAATTCTGAATAATTTATAAGAGTACCTCCTAATGAAGATGAATGAAAAATGGAGTCCTTATTCTCTTGGAAAGGTGGGAAGAATCTTTCCCATGGACCTGCTGTATTATTGTGCTATCTGCAAGCTAAGGCAGGGGCAGCGTGCACTGGCCTCCTGACTTTCTGAATAGTCTTGGCACAAATAGCTGGCCAGGGAAACAGAGGTTTTTAGAAAAAAATATGAGTAGTTTATAATCTAGATAGAGATTAGATAGTAATTGCAAGTGAAGATGGTGGGTTGACGGTGCATTCCCAGTGAACCTTCTAATGAGGAATGGATTTTTTCCTGTTTCTCTGTGCTGTTTATAGATTGTGATTGCTACCGGTAGCAAAAAGGAAATTTCTTTTAAAGAACGCTGTCTTAAAATAATAATGATGTTTCAAAAGCATTATGTCTGCATTACTTTCTTCAACAAATTTGAGATCATCAGGTGAAAGGTAAACTAAAAATACAAATTAAAGGATCATTTATTGTCAGTGACTGTTTTGGCATCCTTTCATTTGCTATGTAGTTTTACAGAAAAGTGGTTGGTTGCTTTCTATTTCTTTCTCCACCTATCCTGATTGGCAGGTGCTGTTTGGGTAACTGGGGTAGTTGGTGAGCACCTGCAATAGAAATACACTTGCTGTTGGGTCGGTACTGAGGAAGATGAGTTCTTTACAAAGATGATACACTGAGAAGGAAAAAGTAGGGAATTGTAAAGCTACACTGGCAAAATGGAACAAGACTTCTCAAGAGTAATTAATTTACTCTTGTTCTCCTAAAGGTAATGACAGAGGAACTTGTTGGGAGGCTGGCTTAGGTCAAAATTCTTCCTCCTGTGAGGAGTGGCGATGAGACTTGGATGGGGCTTTGAGCAACCTGGTCTAGTGGAAGCTGTCCCTGCCCATGACAAGGGATCTGGAACTAGATGACCTTTAAAGTCCCTTCCAACCCAAACCACTCAATGAAAGCACCAACTGGAAAGGCACCTTTCGCTCTGCACACTAGGGCCACACCATTCCCAGCCAGCACACAGGCCACCAAACAAACAGAAGAAGAGGTTTGCCCAAGCTACCCATGTTGCTCCAGTAGCTGGCCCCTGCCCTCCTGAAGCTGAAGATAGGTGAGGAAGCCCCAGCTGCTTCTTGAGACACCTGCAGCCTGTAAACCAATTTGTGTGCTCTTTGCACAGATCAGAATCTGCTGACTGAAAGGGTCAGACTGAGAAGCCTCACAAGAATTCTAAACTTTACTTAGACTGGAGATCTGGAGCGTGTTGGTAAGTAAAAGGAAGAGACTTGCCTTGGAAGTGGAAGTTGTTTTCTTACCTGGTTCAGTTCTCATGTGGATTCTCTTTCTCTTGTCTTTCTTTGAATGACTGATATAAATGTAATTTAGGAAGGCAGGTCTAGGCAGATTGTCTGAAGACTCCAAGACTATGGGGAAGTAGGTAAGATGTAGTTTTACTGATTTCAGATGTATTTCTTTAATAAATGTTTGAGTTATAGCAGTACCCTGAGATCTAATCAAGCAGAAGATCCTGGTGCACTTGTCTTGAATAGCATGCAAAACTATGAGACAGGAGGTAGACTGTGTCCCAAAGATGTTTATAAACTAGGCATCATTAATAAGACTAGAGAAAATGCTATATGTAAAGCGTTTATAGAACTGAATTGCCAACTATATGTGGGCTTCTATAAAGAAATCACTCAGGTGGTGTTGTTAGAGAAAAGTTTTGAAATGCCTGGTGTATTAAGGCCTTTCTTGTTTCCTCAGAGGAGCTGATTTCTTAACTTCAGGTGGCTAATATGTAAGCCATGACTTCAAACCTTATAATCAGGAAAGAGAGGAGAGATAGCTTTTGCCTCTTGAATTTTGGTTTTAAATTAAAAATAAATTTTAAGTCAAGAATACCTCTTCAGGACATCCCAATATCAAAGAGTCATAGTATTACAGACAACTCGAGTTGGGTACAGACTTCTTGGCCTGTGGCTAATCTGGGAGACTCCATTTTATCATGGAGCTGGAGAGTCAGTGCAAAAGCTCCCCAACTGTCTGTATCAGAAAATTTACTTCACATAGAGTTGTAAGTACTCAGTAGGGGTCCAGTTTTAGATAGCACCTTTTAAAGGTCCAGTTTTAAGGCTATTTCAAACACCTTCGGTAATTGTGCCTCTGGAAAGCTGCATTCCTGCATCTGTACAGTCCTGCAGTCTGTGATTAGCTAACTTATTTTGGTGGGATTTGAAGTTGATTGCTACCCGTTTGTGTGGGGTTGTGGTGGTTGTCCAATTGCTCATTTTCTTGGTAAATGCTTGCAATAGTAAACTGCTCTTCCTTGCCTCAGAGTGTTTTGCCATATGCTCACAACCTGGTTACCTGCCTTTGAGTAATAATTTCTCCTTAACCATTTTGAAAACAAAGATACTATAAATACAGAATTATTACTGAGGATTCATGCATACACTTTTTTTTTTTCCCCTCTGCACTTGATTTATCTTTGTATTGTTCTTGTATAAAATGAAAAATCTCTGGGATCGATTATATTTTTTTCTTTCAATTTCTTCAACTCTTAATTAAAAATGTTAGATGGTGATAGTAAATAAAAAGGAAAATCAATATCAAGATGAACAAGTAGGGTTAATGGTTGGACTTGATGATCCCAAGGGTCCTTTCCAACCTGAATGATTCTATGATTCTATTTTAAGTTCATTAGTACACATTCAATTAGGTATTTTGTGTTATGGGTAAAGAATGTAAATATTTATGCAGAGCAAAGCTACTTCAATTAATAGAAGCTTTAATTTTTATTTTTTTTTAAATCTCAGAAGAAATGCAGACCGTTTTCACTTCTATTTCCCTTCATGCCAAACATATGTAATCCAATCTCTCCTGGACCTAGAGCAATTTGTTTATACCACCCCTTATTCACTCCCAGGTAAAGCAGCATACAATAATAGTCTTTCCTCCACAGTACATTTGGTGTGCCAAAAATAATGTCTACTTGCAAACACAAGTGTCTTCAGAAGGATTATTTCTGAAGAAAAAAAAATGAACTACTGATGCCTATTAAAACACATTTATGGGAATGCAACTGATGCAGTAAGACATAATTCTGTTGTGAAGTTTTGGTCTGGAGCCTCACTTCTGTTTTGCTCCTAGGAACGCAGCATGGATTTTCCTCCACCCTGAGTTTCTTTTGAGTCAGGGGTAAAGATAAGACCTTCATCACTATGCCAGAGCCTTTCTGTGGCATGGTAAGGCCAAAGCAGGAGCTAAAGGGTGTTAAATATCCTGTTTCTGGTGCCTGGAGCATGGAGTGGGATTTGGGACATGGCTTTAAGGCTGTATTAGAGGGAGGGGAGCAGCTGCAGAGACACAGCTGGTGTGTGAAGCATGGTTGAGACCTTCCTTTGGAGAAGCTGTCTTCCTCTTAAGTACAGCCTTCGCTTGGTGAGATCTCTTCCTTCTCTGGGGAAGAAAGAGACATCCATGGAGGACTTAAAGGGAATAGTGAAAACCAGAATGGCAAAAATAATCTTCCCTGTGTGTTGTCCTTGAAACCTTACCTAAGCAAACAAACTGTACGCTGAGTGTTGGGAAAAATGCAAGTTAGGTAATGCTTTGGAACTCTGTTTTGGAGCTCTCTGTGGGTATCACAGCAGGATCAGATGCTGTGTCTCCATGTAATAACATACTGCCAGCGTTCAGAGAGGTTTTTTTGCCCAGAATCATGCTGCCAAGAAGTCTGAAGAATAGCCATCCAAATGGTGCAGTGTTTCACCATTAATTCATACAAATCTGCACAGAAAATGAATGCTGACCCCTGCTGTGAGGGTCTTGCATCAAGAGTTTTTTGACAAGAATTAACCTGGTGCACAAACGAAAAACATTCAAATGCTTGTTTGCAGAAGGTTTTGGACAAACATATTTTAAAATAAACAATTAGTTTTTCAGGAACAGCAGCAATAGGGAAGGTTGTTGCCCTTCCCCCCTCATACATACCAAAATCATATATTCTAAATACTGTAAGTAAGCAGGAGGCTCTATTCTACTCAACAAATACAGAATGAATGACCTGATATATCAAGGAATGGACAAGTATCTCGGAAGGTGGCTTCTAATAATCCATAAATGCTTTATAACCTGCATAATGCAAGGACTATCAGTACGGACCTTAATAGCTGCGGTGGAGAGCACTCACAGTGCCATTGCACAATGCCAACACCCATCTGTGTGTTGCACCCTGATAGTAAATATGAATGTCAATTAGTTGCCCTCTGAACAATCTGATCTGGGCAGTCCTTCAGCCGGCAACTGCCTGTGAAGAATGATCTGCTCATACCAGGCCAGTCTGTGGGACTGGGGCCTTTTTTACCCTGGACATAATGACTATACATTAATATAACTATTACCATATAAGAAATCACTTTGAACCCAAGCTATAGCATTTGAGAAAGGCCAAATTTGAATAGCATGCATAATCAGTTTGGCTGATTAATTAGTTAATACTGATACAAAGGAAGAATGCAATGGACCTGTTTTCCATTGATACTAAGACCCTTTTATATCAGTTGTTTGGCAGGGAGTTATTGTTCAAAGATGTTAAAAACCATACTAGACGTGTCTCTGTGTTTTCATACAGCTGCTGTTCCTTGGCAAGCTAAGCAAGTGTTGTAAAAATATCTGAGAATACTGATTTAGGTTGGAAACTTTATTTTATGAGCCATGTTTATATGTCATTTGTATTCTTTTTCCATGACTACAATTGAACTGTACCATCAAGATGCCCATGGAAAGTGTTTTCACATTCAAGTGCTTGTGGGGATGGAGCTGTAAATTTGTGTGCTCAAATACTGATAGGGAAAGGGTGCTACTGGTGCACTTGGATGAGTGCACAGATTTCTGTCTCCTTGCAGATTTGGCTGCCTGAATTTCAAGGGTATGCTTTCAAAAACCAGATGGAAGTTTTGTCTTTAAATTTGCTTTCTGTGTATACAGTATTTGAATTTGGAAACTGACTCTAAAGCTGAGTTGAGGATATTACAGAGCTCTCCTGAGCTGCCTGGTATAATAACATACTAGTCAACTGTTGTAATATTCACAGTTAATGAGGGACTTTGAAAAAATTAAGGAATTTCTGAATGCCACTTAGATTTATCGGTCTTTGGTTATTTCCAATTCTGAAAATAAATGAGTTGCATAGAGTGAGATACATGCTAATTTATTTTTAGAATTATAATGTGTTACAATTCAAGATCAGATTAGGGTCGATTTACCCTAAGTCTGCTTTGAAACTATTACATAACTGAGACAGAGTAGGTCACTATGTCCTGCTCTGCATACAAAAAGCTCCCAGACCCAGTGCCTATAAATAAAGATCAAGCTAAACCAGACAAGCAGCTTGAGTCTAATATTGGGAAGATCATTTTGTGCTACCTTCTGCAAATAATTACACTGGAGTCCAAACAAGAAAGGAGCACACTATCATCTGGTGTGTGCCATGCATACAGAGTGAAAAGAGTATCTTTTTGCATTAATGTCAGCATTAATAAATAACCATTCATAGCTCTTGGTAAACTCCAGGACTAAAATATGAGCCATAGGAGTGGGCAACGTTCAGTTTGTGTTTACCTATCCACTTACCTATCATATTTTGTGTAGCAGTGTAAGAAGAGAGAATAGCGTGGCACGGTTTATTTGTGAGATGCTGTTGCCCTAGTTACCAGCCTCATATCAAGGTTAAGGTTGACAGTGTGGGCTCATTCCTTAATCTCAGCTCAGGTTGCTCACAAGGGAAAAGGCTTTAATGTTAACTGAGTCTGTCTTTGGCTTGGGGAGTTAGGCCTTTAACAATGCACTGGGGAATATTTCTTCTTTGCGGCTGTCATAGCTTGTCTGGGGAGTGGGAAAGGGAATTGTGTGTTGGGGGAGGGCGAACCTTGCTATGGTGAAACTTATTAAATTATGGAGGAGGGGATTATTGGTGGGAGCAGGGATGTGGGCTTAGGCTGCTGTCGGAGGAACCTTTTGTGTTCCAGCCTGGCAGAGGACAGGTTTTTTTACAATCCCCTTCTACGCAGCTCGGATACGATTGCTTTGTGGCATGAGCCGTATGGCCAAGGAGGGTTTCACTGCAGTTGGAGTGACAGAAGAAGGTGCAGAAGTTGGCTGTGAGATGGCAAGTGTATGCAGATATACTCTTCCTCCTTTAAAGTGCTGAAGAAAAGGATGAATTATGGAGCTGGTCCCAGCTCTGCCAGTCAGCAACGGTTCAGGCTAAAATTGTCATCCTGGGTAAACACCTGCTTTACTGGAATTAACTCTATAACTCTGGTCCCTCTTAACTCTTGAATTAACTCCTTTTTCTATGTCAAGTTCCCTTCAAGACACAAAAATGCTTCTTACATGCCAGCCAAAATCTTTGATAATGCAAGACATCAAAATGTGTTTATGAGACTGAGCTGATCGGCAATGAAGTGCCTCTTCACCCACGTCACCTAGAGGCCTGACCTGGATGATCTTCTCAGGGAACACATATCACCCTGATTTGATCAGCTTCATCTCAAAATACACTCATAAATGTTGTTTTCTTTACATCTTGGCAAGGGGTAACAGGCACCCCAGCAATAGCCCCCTTCTCTGACAGTAGCCTAGTGACAGAGCCTTAGTCAGGCTGTTGGAGCTTCTTCCTTTACCTGTGGAAGTTTGGATTTGAGTCTTACTTTCCTTAAGTATTACAGTTATTAAATGATACTGTGTTGAGTGGGATGGTATTAGAATTTAATTGAGAAAGGAAAAGCTGGGCTACATTTTAGGGGCAAATGGTCTTATTAGAACAATTAGAGATCATTATTCCCCTGATGGGTGGTCCACACTGGTCTTTCCCGTGGTATAAGAGAACCTTTGTATTCTCAGAGGTGAAGTCATTAGTGCTCATGGAGCAATAACTTCAATCTATAGCTAAACATAGGGGAGATACAGGCCTTTAGGAGGAACATGTATGACTGAAAGGATCCATGGTCATTTCCTTAGCTCATGAAAGTGCCTTATTAATTTCTCCTTGAGACATTAATTTTCCTTACCTGTTGTTACTTATCTTCAGTCATCCATTATAAAGAGGGGATGGTCTGGGATATTTGTATGCTATCATGACAGGTATTTCATACATTTTACTGTTCTGTAAAGATAGTGCCATGAACAAAGCACCTGGAGATAAGACTCTCTGTGCTTGATAACAGTTAGCCAGAGACCTATAAATCATCAATACAGTTGCTTTTTATAGTATCTTTTCCATATACTAGTTTCAACTGTGGAATTGAAGCTGTTTGCAGGGAACAGGTTGCAGACTGTGGCTGCGTGTGTAAGAAGGCAAACGCACTGTCTGTGATCTCTGAGCTCCATGTTTACCTTCCTTCATCTCTCTTCCTTAACATATTCTTTGAGTTTATGCATCAAGATAGGGTTTCCTCTAACTGCCAGTCAGGCAAACTTAAGTCAGAATTTGATAATTAACTTGTGTTCTGCTTCATACATCAGCAACCGCAATCAATATTGGGGTGAGAATTGGAGTTGTTGCCGACTGCTTTTGCAAATGATGCTTGAGGCAAAACTGGAGTGGAGTGGCTGTTACACAGCTGTATTCACTCCAGCTGCCCAGGCCTTCCTTTGGCAGCCTGCTTTTGTAGATAAAGGAGCTGATTTGCAGGGGGTATAAATCATCATAGCTACATTGAGTTCTATAGAGGATCTTTCTTCCCCATATGTTCATATGAGAGTTTGCACCCTTTTCCTTCTGTTTCTGTTCCTTCTCTGTGAGAGACCAAAAGCAGGAGGTCCTTCTGTGCTGGAGTTGTGAGCTGAAGCAGGGACAGAATGCAAATACTTTGGATGATGCCAATTTGTACATGCAAACAACAGTAGCTACATATTAGATCTGTTACACAGTTAATTAGCTGTGCACATTCACAGTGACTGGGCACATAACAGCACATACATTTCTTAAGATGTACTCTGAAAATCAATACTTCATGCCTGCCTGGCAAAGAGAGAGAAGCAGAAGGGTTCAGGTTGGCAGAGCTGAAGGAGCTGAGCAGCCACAGTGGATATGGAGATGAGAGTTGGTGCTTAGGAGCAGACAAGATGCATGTGGCCCAGTCTGATTTACTTTGCATACTCCTAAATATATTTTCCAAGTATTTCCTATTGAGATGATTTATAATTGTTGCAGATGGCATATAGGCTAATCCCTGATAAGAACTCTCTTAAACTCCTGACAAATTTGAATCTGCAGCCGCAAATCACATCAGGAGTGTTGAAGCATCTCCCTAACATGCTGCAGAAATACAGATGGCAGTAACTGTGGATGGACAGAACCGAATCAATGTAAACATGTCAGATTTTAATAATATCAAAGAATGAAATGTTTCTAATTTTAATTATTAAAAGGAAACCTAATTATTGACTGGTATTATCTTACTACCAAACACAGTTTTCTCACTTAAGTGGTGTTAATAGGCCATCAGATAGTGGGGTAGACAACAGAAGAGGATGCTACAGAATCAGGAGTTGTCAAAAGGTAACATGTTAAATGAGGCAGGTTCTAACAGCAGTAGCACCTCTCTAAGACCACCATAAAATGTGGCCACGGAGTAACTCTCATAATGGGAGACTATCTCTGTATTTTGACTTAGTACAAATTCTTATTAGGATAACAAACTGTTTACTACAGAAAAAAAATCTGTGGTTTTCCTCCCAAAGTAGGTGGTTACAACCCACCAATTGTAAATATTGTCCCTGGACACTCTTAAAGAGCAAGAATCAGAGAGATTAAATTCTGCCAACATCAAGCTTTAGTGAATGTCTGAGCAATATTAAGCCACTAATTGACTTGTACTATAGGTCAGTGAAGAAGTGAAGTCTGCTGTTAATGTCTGCTTAACTGTATCTTGCTGGAAGCCTTCATCAGGCTGGGATGCTCAGTGGAGGCTTTGCTATTGCCAAGCAGACGGCAAAAATAAACAGTTTCATACATTTTAATATGACTACATTGCTGTGGACACACAAACAACATCTGGCAAATGGTGCACAAGCAGTTACATGGATGACAGCCCATTTAGTATTCTCTACCTAATAAAACACTGAGAAAGTATCTGCACAGATCAGTATTTTTCCTGGTGGCACTTATTCTGAGTTTAGTCTGAGGTCTTCTTAATATATGTAAGGTGATGGTTTGCATCTTCTGTTACAAAAGCTGTAAGTTCCAGACTTGATGTACAGGGAATGTTTCTTTCAACCGTAACAACACTAGAAATAACTGTGGCTTATTTCAAGAAGCTTACTACTCCAATTAGTAAAAGACATCAGCTACACGGTTTATCTGGGTGATACGTTGATCCCGCTAAAGTCAGTGATCTATGTATGATACAGCAGTCTACATTCAGAATCATGTGAAGATAATTTGGCCTCCTTTTTTGCCTTGGGTATCTGTTTATTTCACTACTGCCTTTTCACTGTCCTTTTGCTTTTTAGGCTTCTGTGTCCACCTTTCTTTTCCTCTTCTTTCTGGGCAGGAGAAATAGAGGGCATTAGCAAATTTCTTATATGTGATGCATGTTCAGTCCTGTACTTCTCTGTCACTCAGATGATACTTCTGAGACCTTGGCTTCAGGGAGTTGGAGTAACAAGAACCTTTCTTCCTAATGCCACACTGAGAAAAGGCTTCATACTGAACTAGAGCATAGTAGGTGGTTTGCCTTCAAATACAGTTTTTAGTTGTAGTAATTCTGAGAAATATATCTAAGGAATTCTAGTTTCTTAATGATTATCAAGGAGCAGAAATTCTCACTCAGAAACATTCTCATCTCCATTGTGCTGTAGTAAATCCAGAGTAATTCCAGTGGCTTCAGTGGTGGAAGATGGGATTATACTGGAGCATCTGCTACCAGATTCTGGCTCATCAAATACTTAAAACTCCTGCAATATTTGGATGTTGTCTGCATAAACAGTCTTTGAAAGATTCACATCTATAACACACCTGCTTTTGCCAAGTTGGCTATGTCTCTTTGCTAGGGATTTCATACTGGCATTTCAGCTGACAGTTTGTCTCTATTTCAGTCACTTAGTTTTCTGCCTCGTGCATGAGAAGGTGGGATTCAGTCATTTCAGTTCACCTCTGAAATTCAGTTCCCAGCCCCATTGTCCCCACATGCAGAGGATCATGGTGCTGTTTCCATACTGGCCCTGCCATCTGTCTCTGCTGTGTGAAACTTTTCCAGGGAAGAAGGTCTTTGCTCTTTTTGCATATTCACAGAGCAGAAGGGTCTTGACTCAAGGAGGAAGCACGTGGCTCGTGCCTGATGGACACACACTGGTCAGTGCTGAAGGTTCATGGTACTAACTCTTTATTAATTCAGCTCTATGTTTACATGAGAATGCCCGAGTGATTTTGTAATCATGGTAATTGCATACACAAGCAAATGACTAGATATGTGGTTTTGACCAAATATCAAGCTGTGAATGCCCAGCATATAAATTCTAAATATTTGCAACTAGCAGCTCCCAAATAACTCAAGAAGTGTCTGGAGGAGGTATTTTGCAAATAGTTTTTAATAATGAATACAGCTGAGATGATCATGATCTACTTGCAGACAACGCTTGCAGACAAGTGTAACTGTTATGAATTATTCAGCCAATTCTATTCAGAGTTTATTTTTTTTTTAGAACTATAATTAATGATCCATAAGAGTAAGTATGAGACACACTAACAAAAGTCTATTCTGTGCTACTTCTGAAAGATTAAAATGAAATGCAGACAGTTTGGAAACCACAGACCTTGTTTTAGAATTGTTGTCTGCTCTCTTCACTGACAGTGGCTTTTGCTGCTTGTTTACTGCAGTTTACTTAGTTACAGCATAGGTTACACATGATTATCTTCTCAATACAATGCTAAGCTGACATCTGTCAATTTTAAAAGTCATAATAGGTGCTATTAGTCATTCAGATGATCCAAAGACATAATGATTGGTATGACAACAAAGCTGCATAGTTTCTTTTTAAAGGCATAATGATTTCTAAAGAGAATTTGGGTGGGCTCAGCCTGCTTAGAAGTGAGATAATTTTAGTGCCTTAAAGGCTGCCCAGAAGCAGAAGCCAGGGAGGAGTGTACAGCAGGTGTTCATGGAAACAGTTATCAGAAGAATATCAATTAACCAAGCAAAATGCATTGTTTGTTTGCTGCAACAGAGTGGTTAGTTTAAACTATCTGCTGTTTGTGTCAGAGACTTAATTTCTCATGGGTATATAAAGTAGCTATTTCAAGCCAAAACAAGTTGAAAATGCCTTGCAAGTCCTCAACTCTAATGCTAATTAATATTCCTCTAAGTTCCTTTGCATTTTTAAAAAATAGTTTAAAATAATATTTCTTGGGTGCTTGAGATGCTTTTTTAAAAATTTTAATTTAAGAAAAAAGCACACAGTTAAAAGCCTTTTTTCCAAGCTGTTTGGGCTTGAGGCCACTCCTAATGAAGCCAGAGACCAAATTTTCTTTGAGTTTAATGAGAAGATGGTCAGCAAGCCACCGGCTTTCCTTTGGTGGCTTGTACAAGTGTGGGGAAGGTAGTGTGGATAAGAGATTTGGATTCTGTAAAGATCACTGTCAAAGGTATTAGCAAAAGTGATTTTGATATGAATTTGTAAAAGTATAACTTAAAAAAGTTCAATGGTAAGATTCACTTTATTACTAACTGCATGGAACAAACATATAAGAAAATTGAATTAGAATTGATTACAGATGATGTACACAGAGACTGGAGATGCAAAAGGATAAGTGAGACCCTCCCATTGAGTCATGATGTTCAGAATTGACCCTGTTGCTTTCTAAACTTCTCAAAGAGGAGTCTAGTTGTGGCTGGATCCAGACTTAGTCCCAGACTTGGTCAGTGGTTTATGTCTAAAGGATTTAGACATGGATTTCATTAGTATCAATTCAGCATGCTGTCAGTCACTTCCTGAGGGTCTATTTTGAATAAGGGGTCTCACTGCCTTGGGTAAGGAAGGATCTCTTAGTCTCGGGTAAGCAATCTCAAGCCTTGAGAGGCTTCCCTGCTCAAGGGGAGAGTCACCCATTGTGCAGTCCGGTTGCTGTCCACAGAGAACTCAAATTGGGCTCATCCAATGATCTGTTGTTGGTGAAAGTTCTTGCTTTGAGGAGCAACCTTGAAAGGCGTCCCAGCTCAGGTGGAGATCACTATCATGCAGCCACACTGCCTAGCAGGGAGACTTCTAAGGAGACTCACTTTGGCTGTTATTTATGGGATAAAGCGTTTGGCTTATAGTCAAATTGCATACAATGGGAGAGAGATGCATGAGGCTCCTTCTACCCACATCTATCTTTGTTCCTTGGTAAATGAGTCTTGGAGAAGCTACCCGCTATTCATGCATTAATCACATGGTTGGTGTTCCAAGGACATATGCATCAGTGCTCACTGGGTCACTTTGGTCCTTTGTGGGTTCTGGCCTGGCTACAGCTCAGGCCTTTACCTCCTTAGGAGCCTGTACCAAAATACTGTGAGTTTGGTTCAGGAGGCTTGGAAGGTTGAGCACATCGGACACAGAAGGAGGAAGTCAAGCAGTTACATTTGAAGCATGATGTCCATCCATGGTCTTTGAAAGTCTGCTCAACCACCCTCATCATGCCTGGCTTTGCATGTAGGACATGCATTATGCAAACTCTGTAATCCCATGGACGATTACACTGCCAGTGGTACTTTCACTTTGCTGTCAGTCTGCAGGTTCAGAAGGCTGCACAGTGTTTGGGAATGTAACCTGTTATTTATTGTCAGTGCTTGAAGAGTAAAATACTGGTCCATTGGAAAGAAGTAGGATAGAACCAGACCCCAGCCAGACACTCAGAGGTATTTAACCACATTCTCTTTGTGAAAATCTGCAGCACTGCACAGGAGGTGTTGCCTGGTTGGCTGTCTCTGCACAACCTTTGGTACCAGTGATGTGGTTCTGGTTTGCATTTACAAAGCCCAGTGGTTTGAGCTGGTGTTACAGAGGTAGCATGGATAACAGGCAGGTGAGTGCTGGAAAAAGTCCTTTGCTAATGCCTGCGTGTCAGCAGAGCTGGGAATGTTCTGCTCTCTGGAGTCTGTCTTCATGGAGCAGAAAGGTGTGTTTCCATGTAGATTCCCTAGGTCAGAGGCAATGGCTTTTTCTGCTGGGGTGAGCTGTGCACAGAGGTTATATACCTACTGGATAATAATGGTTTTCTTTTTCACGTCTATGTTAAAGAAATTTGTTGAACAGGATTTAGTCGATATACTGACAATTACCTGTTCTATTTTTACTGTGTCTTCCTGTGTGGAGATTTTTTCTTCATTTTCCCTTTTCTCACATTCTGCTAAATGGCCAAACCTGTAAATAGCCAAAGCCAAATGCCCTAAAACAGCCATAAAGGAAAATCTGAAGCAAATGCACTAAAATGATATAGCAAGAAAAGAATGAATGTATTAATGAGAGGAACCAGTCAAGTTATATGGGTGGAACTGAAGCGTACAACCTAGCCAGTGTCTGAGAAAAGCATAACGATAGGAAAGGAAATAATTCCACCAGTATGGATGGTGTGGAAAGACAAGTTGTGAACATTTAATCTAGACCGGTGATAGCTGATTGAATAATTCAGATACATGGTTGGAAACTTTCCCTACAATAGGAGCGTGTATTTTTCTTGGTGGAGCTACAGGGACTCCCCCACAGCATCATCAAAATATTGTTAAATTAGTCATGTGTAGTCTAGAACTAAGAATAATGGCTTTTAACAGGTTTTAACCAAATTTATCCATCCTGTGTTCTTTGTGCATTTGTTCATTGTATGTGTAAAACATCAGCCAAAAATAATTTACCACATTTCCAGTGACAGGCCAGTGTAAATTCTCCCAGGCAGAGGATGTCTATGTGAAAATAATTATACATGAATATCCAGCTGATATCTTTTGAGGCACTAGAAAAGGGTGGTATGTTAGCAGTTTTGTAACAGGAGTGATAACATGCACATGTATACTAATGCTGTAGAAAAGTTTTAAGACATCTGACTGGGCTAAATTGAAGACACAAAATTAAACCAGGAATATTTTGTCCATAAAATTGCAAGGTCAAAAATTGATCAGGCTGTCAAGAAAATCTCAGAAAAAGATGCTGAAACTGATTCAAACATTTGGGTCATGTAGGCACTTTTAAAAACTGTAATTCTGGCTCCTATTAGGAGTGTTTTCAGAATGGTACAGCACTGAACTTGCATTAGTGTGAACAATTCAGCAAGGTATGCAGTGTGTATTTTAACTTAGTGCTGCTAAATAAAGATGTATTAAGAGGTTTTCTGTGCCTACGGTCCAAGGAAGCAAAGGAAGAGCTAAGTTCTAATGAGGTAGTGGTATCACAGTGCAGGTGCTAGGTCTGGAAAGCTGGGATACAGGAGTCCCAAGCTGATAAAAGGCACAAGCAAAGTGTGATGTCTGTAAATGATCGCGTCTTCGATATGTATTGCTGATGTTTAGTCATTCTGCACTGAACAATAACCTGCGCTGCTGCACTTTTCTGTGGTAATTTAAAGGGTAGCTTGCTATGCTGGGACATGTTTTGAACTCATAGTTTATACTATGAATAAACTGGTTTTATACTGTAGTCATGGGAACTTGTGGTCTTCAAGCACTATGTGTAATGAATAATATATTATGCGACTATTCACTAAGATTTCTTGCGTGCTGTAATATTAACAGTTTCCCACATGTGGGATTCATATTTATCCCTGTATATATTGAAGGATAGCGTAAAGAGATAATATCTATTGTGCAGCAAACACACTTAACTCTGTTGTAGTATTTGTTAAAATTATTTCTAGAGCATGTGGAATACAGGCCATAAAGTACCTCCTAATCTTCTAACATTATTAATGAAATAAAACAGTGTTATTCATTACCCACAAGGAGAATTTAAAAGTAAGCTCCACATTTAAATGTCAGATTCTGTGATGGCAGCACATAAAAGCCTGTATCCAGAGGCTGACAGGAGTGTGTGCAAAGGCTGGCCATGGTGTACGTTGTGCTCTAGAAAGTATGGCGCAGGAAGCATTGAACTGTACTGACAAGCTTCAAATAGGTCCTGAAATATCATGTAGCACACTACTAGGCACTAGCAGCTGTGGTCTCCATTTCCTGGGCAAGTTTTCAAATCCCAGCATGCCAAAGTATTAATTTCTGATCAAGATAATACAGCACACAGCCCTTGAGTTTAATATGTAGAAGGGCTTGTTTCTGCAGCAGACGTCTGAATCCCCATCTCATTGATGAAGTGGGTGTGCAAGCGGGCAAGGTTGATTCGATGTGTGGTTCAGTGCTGAGTGAAGGATGAGGTCTTGGCCAGTTAACTTCAAATCAGGAGCAGTGTCTGTTCTCTGAATACTCAGCCGTGCTTACGGACCAAGCTGGCCGGGAAATCAAGAGAGATATCTGGGTGAGTGACCCTCACAAATCGATGGACAATCAGTTGGTGCAGTGGGTGGAGAAAGGTGAAATGAGTTTTCCTGGTTCATAGCAGGGCAATATGGTATCTACTCATCTCTCACTTATTAACACACTCAGCCCTTTTTCAATTTCTTGTCATGTACTGGTGTCTTATGGGGAAAGCTTGTGCTTGCATAGTCTGATCTGGGCATGGTGAACCGACAGAGATCTCTAAGGTCCAACATCTTTCCAAATAATAGAATTCTGAGAAGTTAGAGTGCGGAGACATAACTGGAGAAAGAGGTTTTTTGCAAAGTATTATGTTGGGCTTCTCCTCTTACAATTTTAGAGTTGCCTTTTATATTACTTGAAGCATTCCCCTCTATGCCTCAGGCAAGAGCCCATAAACATTCATTAATTGTACAGAATTTAGGATGATTGCAAAGAGTCCTGGACTTTTAAGAAAATCTTTTGGAAGTTTATTGTTGGATGGGATATAGCTCATGAATGACTAACAGGTTATGTTGATGGCAGTTGATACAATTTTTGTAGTTCTGTAAATCACTATGACTTTTATAATGCCTCCTACTTCTGTTGTAAATTTGCTCCTGTAGATGCTTTACGCTGACTGCATTTGCTAAAGCTGGCATTGCTGTGAATGCTGACGTACAGGAATGTACTACGTGCAGCGTGTGCGGGCGCGTGGGTATTTGCATTATCCCCACTCTAAATGTATCCCACAGATAGAGACTCCTATTAACTTACACTTGGCTGTGCTTCCATGAATTTGGTCTGCTGAAAAAGCATGCACAAAGCTGGTACTCCTTTGTCCTACAGCAGCTTTCATGTACGCAGGACTGACTTCCATTTAGAAGCTCGCTTGCAGTGAAAGGCTGTGCAGAATGCACTGTCCAAGAATGTGGGTTCTTTTGTTTCAGCCTGGATGCCATTTATATGGGACGGAGGCCATAGGTAATCAAGATGTATGTGCAACGCTGCTTCCACAGCTTACATTGGTGAAGGTCTCTTGTGCTGTTGATGCGCATGTTCACAGGTCTGTTACCAGTGAGAAAGTCACACTACCAGTCGCACCTCATTCAAATTACGATAGATGGAAATTTCCTATTGTTCATGTGACAGGGGGGAGTATTTTTCCATTAATCTTTTGGTATTCTTCGAAGATTAACAATTTAATTATGCCAGCAATGGGATTTCTTACGAGTATAGCTGAAGAACACAAATGGATTGTATTTATAAGACGTGTTTCCATGCTTGTATTTGGTTTTGTGCATTGCAAATGTGCTCCCGATGTCAGCAGATGTGTGCAGATGTTATTACTGACTTGTGAAAAACAAGGTCTGTTTGGCACAGGTAGATAAATACCCTTGCAAACATTGCAGTGCTGATGCAAAAAGGAGTGTGCAGTTATACTCCCTTGCTTAAACAGCTCTTTAGTAGGAGAGCAATGTCAGGCATTTTCTCATACTGTTGAGAAATCCTACCATGGGGAAATCACTCGTAGTTCAGATGAGACCAATTACTTCATTGCAGAGGTTAATCCTGAGTGCAGGAATGGTAGAGAATGGAGGTTAGGATGATGCTTTCTGCTTAAAGTTGAGTGCATCTGGCTGTCAGAGAAAGAGGAAAGAATAGCTGTTACGTGTTTTTATTGCAGGGTTTGGGTTGCTGCAATGTATGTTTTGGGAGTAAAATAAAGGAAAGGGACTTTGAAGGCCTTTGGGATGCTGTGTACTTCATTGTTAGTGGATGTGAAGCGAGGTAATTGGGAGAGCAGCAGCATTTTCCTGCTTATTTCATAAACTCAAGGACACAATGCACAGCAATGGTCACTCAGTTGTCTGCCATCTAATGGCCAGACAAGAAAGCAGATTAACATGGTTTCAGCCTGTGGTCTGCGAATCAGTGGGGAATCTTGAGCTATATATATATATATAAAAATAATTAGAAGTGCAAGCTTTTGCTCACAGGTTTAAGTGTGTTACACAGGAGCTTATGTTACTATTAAAAAAATGTTGTGATGCCACAGTAGAAAACTGCTAAGAAATAGAAAAGAAACCCCTTCTTTGCCTGCAATATAGTGTTTTTAAACATTGCATATCTGAAAGCAAATATCAGTCTGTATAGGAATGAGAATGCATAATTTTAGCCATTTTATTTTTTCCTTTATTTATTTATTGAGCAAGTGAATAAATGTGTTCTTCCTTTTCTCCAATTCTTCCCTCCACTTACACCCCTCTGCCCCCCCTTCTTTTATTACAATGCGCGCTATCTAAGATCTCTTGGTGCCGAGGAGCATTAACACACACCTTTGCCTTTTCCTCTTGGGCGGACCACGGTGGCATCTGCAATAACTGACACCAGTTCCATGGCACTGCGAAAGTGCTCGAGGTAAATCTATGCTAGAATAACAAAGACTAGATGGGGAGATGTTCCACTTTAATATCCGCTCCATCTTTCTTATCTATATTAGAAACGTCTGTCACTAAAAGGTGTCTGAGTAGAGCTGAAATTATGAAGCACCTTCTAGATTCCTTTATCTCCTGGAGCAACCAAAGTAGCAAAGGATACTGGGTGAAGGAGAGACCATCGCTTGCCTATGCTGATGTGTTTGTTTAGGAAACATGCTTTTTAATTTCATGATGTTATTTGAAATGCCTTCCTCTGCTCTAAGAAAATAACCACTTTTGGTTTTCTTTGTGAAACAGAAGCTGAAGTTAGCAGGCTTGCTCACAAAAGCCCTGATTTGAATATGCTAATGTTGATTTAAGCATTGAGTTGCCAAATTTTCATGTGAGGATTTTTTTTTTGTATTGTGCACATTTAATATTTGTATATCCATTATTCCGCATGCTTATCTGATCCACAGGCACTGAGTAAATACTGTCTTTGAGTATGATCCACAGCAGGAGTCAAAAAAGACACTGTAAAATGGAATACCTCTTCCTAAATATGGATATCCTTTTTCCTCTACCTTTCCCTGAAAATTCTGGGAACCTACTTCCACCCCCAAAAGGCTTATGAATATTTTTTAGGGGTTGATACTTTAAATGTAAAAACTAAAAATTAGAGCAATTTCTAATATAGCATCTGGATGAAGTAATGGTGTGTGTGAGTAAGTTCCTCTGTCCTTGCAGCTCTGTTTTGAATGCAAATGGTGCAAGGAGACATTACCTCCTTCAAAGGGAAATGGTGATCAATGGAACACTTAAATAAATTTCTGAGTAATAAAACCATGACAATAGGAAAAATTTCATACCTTATCTTACAGAACATTGTCAGGGGAAGCAAAATGGGCAAAAAGCTTAACTATGTGTTGCTGAAAACGAGATCTGTTATCTTTAAAATGTGTTTTCTGATTTTCTAACCCAAAGATGAAGGTGAAATGCGTTATTTTAAGTGAGATAGTGTCTGCGTGAAATACATGGAAACCCAGTAAAACATCCCCATTTTGCTAAGAGGAACCTATCAGTTAGCTACCTACCATAGTGCTGTCTTTGCTGAGTCTTCAGTGTATGGCTTTTTGCAAATAATAGATCTATCAATAGTGTCTTTTCAATAGGCTGGTGGCTTCATAGCTGCTCTTTCTAAAAACCACAACCTATTTCATATCCTCCCTCTACAGTGAACAAACAGCTAAGCAGTAATGTATCATACCGGTGCATTAGCATCGGCACCGCTGCACCGAACTAGGGGAACTAATACTGCTGGTAGCCAAGGGAGAGTTACAGTGGTCTTATTAATGGATTGTGGTAGGGTAAGTAAGTAGCAAATCTGTGGTTCCTCTGTTTCCCTAAATGAAAGGAATAAAACTGGCTGAAAAAAAAAAATGCAGTGATGTTGTGCGTGTACTGAATTTTCTTGACTGTAAGTTCTGGTTTGCAGTGTGCTGAACCATGAGACTTTCTTTTATTTCTGAAATTCATCCAAAGCAGAACACACAGGGGGAAAGTACAGCTTGTATGAATGCAGAATAATTTCATTTAAGTCAGTGAAGTTACTCTGCTGTAATACTGGTAGAAAGAAGATTGGTCCTGCAGACTGTTAGCCCTTTAGGCCAAGGATGGGTTTGTCATGTGAGATGTGGCAAATGTATGGTCAGTTTGTAAATATAAATACCAAAGGAAGCTGAAACCTGGCTGCTGCTTCTAGCCTCTGTGCTGTTTGAAGTACTTCAGTACACCATTCTTCTCTGCATTCCTGGCATGCTTTGAAAATGCAAAGTGCCATTGAGTGTCTTTTTTTTTTAATGATGAGCCATATTATAGCAAACTTTCTTAGCCTGAACTTCTGTTTAGCTTTTTTGCTCCTTGCATTCACGGCCTTTGGATAATACTTTGTAAACCTATTGCCAGCTGGTAAGTAATGCTGCCTTCTGTCTATCTTCACCAAAGAATGGTCTAGTACAGTCATCTCTTTGTTCAGTATCTTTAAAAACAAAGTGGTGAGAGCATGTCAAGATTTCCTTCTGACCCAACTGGCATAGACTCAAGGTGATGGTATCCTTTGTGTGTTATTTTAACTGCTTTAGATGGAAGCAATTTCACTGAAATCAATGGTGCAGAGCCAGGGCAACTAAAAGGGTATTCAGGTCAAAGGCAGACTTGCATATTTTTTCAAAAGAGGAAGAATCCTCCTTAACTACAGCACCACCCAAAACAATATGGAGAGCTGAGAGCCCCAGCTGTCCAAAGTAGAATGTGGGCAGTTACAACACATGCCCTCTTGTTATGCATCCACTTTGAAGAATTTTGACTTCAGTTCAGTGTGGCTTTCAAAACTAGTGTGCCCTGTTCAATGTACTATTGAAAATTCTTCAGAAATAAATTGAGTGCTTTCATCATTACTTAAGAATAGTTTGCAGAGATGGCCGAAAATTACATGTCTTTGGACTAGGTGATTTTTCTGCTTGCTTGCATCCTGAAGGATTGTTAAACTTTTCTCTCTCAAATTGTCTGCAGAGTTCAAGGAATCAGTTCAGATCTTCCTGTGGCTTTTACTTTCCTGCGAGGTGCCACATTTTTTACAGGGGTCTGTTTCTAGTCCCACTGTGTCCCCAGATGTGAATGTCCTGAAATTTGGAGAAATTCAAAGCAAAGCCACCATCTGAACAGATACACGATGTACCTCTGCTTTTATGCTTAATTAACTTAGGACATTCTAGGCTTTCTCTCCAAGCATCAGTCTTCCTTTCTCCCATGGATACTGTGAAATCCCACAGTGAACCTTATTGTTATGACCTAATTTTTCTACAAGCTGAGAGATTTAATTTGCTCTGGTGCCAGGCAAAGGGAACACAAACTTGAAATTCTCCTGGCTACTCTCATTTAGCTGCCTGAGATTTGAAAAATCAATAGGGGAATTATTTTACCATCTCTAGATTGTAACTTAATAGTTAAAGCATAATTAAAGTGATGACATCAATTTATTTAGGAAAAATGTGGCTTTTTCTGTGGGCCCACCCCAGAACATGTGTCCTGCTGAGTTGGGATGGTGGAGCTGGGATTGATTCCTCTTGCTAGGGAAACTCGCTGTTGTTGGAAGTGCTGCTGCCACTGTTTAATTCCAAAACTAATTGAATAACTCTTGAAAATAATAATAATTCCTAACTGAATTTTCATTCGATTATGATATTTTACAAATCTGCCCTTTTCAGGTTCACTATTATTAACACTATCAGATAGTTTCTTCAGAGAATCCAGTGTGGTCCAACAAACACCTCTCAGGAAGTTAACTGTAATTATATATGCATGCGTTGTATACACATATACACATATATATGCCTGTCATATATATATTACTGCTGTATACAAAGCCTTGTGTCATCAATAAATCTGAGGAAATTCTAACTGAAATTATGTTGGCAAGTACAATTAATATCTGACAAAGTGCACAGTCTGATTCATTGACAATAGGAGAATTTCATATTTAACACCTTAGTGCTTCCCAGATGAACTCTGAACATCCTTGTTCCTCGAATCCTGTCCCAAGAATGCCCTTACCAGATCTGACAAAATACAAACACACAAATTCCTGCAAGTCTGCACTATTGAGAAATTGTTAAGAGCTCATTACCTTACAAAAGCTTTATCACTTGCAAAATTTGTGAATAACTCTCATTGCATCACAAAGGTATATTCAGTCAAATAACGTACGAACGTTAAGACCGCAGATCTACACACACATCTTGCATAAGCTGAAAGTATAACTGAAAAACGCACCATTTGATACTTCTGTATACATCATGTATACATGTGGACTAAATGTTAATTGCGTTGTAAAAAACAAGTAACGTTTTAGAAAGTGAGACTACCGAATGCCCATTAAATAAAATATTTTACAGCATTTAATTGGCAGGTGAGCAAAAAACAGAATGAACAACTGTCTAGATTGAATAAGCTGGTCAGAGCTGTTGTCCTGTGAAGGACCATCCATTTTGAAAAATTATATGTTAAGGTAAGATGCCTTGCTTTGCCTTGCTTTGAAAGGGGGAGGATCTCTGAGGAATTTCTACTTTAGTTTGAGGACCCCAAATGCACGATACTGACATAATTTACTCCTTGGCTGATTGCCTAACTAGCATGTTACAATTCAACCCAAGCACTGCCTTTCAATGAACAACAGCCGTTCTTGACATTCTCAACATTCTCTTGACAAAACGATCATCTATGAAATTAATCTCTTTCATGCTATCTTTTTTCCTCAACCACCCCCCAGTTAATTGTTAACTAGTAAAATCTCTGCTGGTTCACGTAAATGATAGCTTGAATGACTTGGTGTAGCACTTTTGCGGTGCTCAAATAACAAACATTTATTTCCGTGTATTTTGCCTGGACGGTTCCATTCCTTTTCAGTGGCCTGCCTTTGTTCAGATCAATGTGCTGACAAGGGTTTTCCACTAGGACTGTTAGCGATTTAACTATTGTTACTTCCATTTCCTACTGAAAGACCTAAATGAAAAGTTTACATGTGTTCAGCTTGCTTTTGCTAACAGAAAATAGGAACAAATTACCAGGGAATGAAACGGAGTATTTCAATTTATGCTCCTCAGTGAAGATGTTGCCAAAATTGTATAATACTACACAGAAACCTGATTAGGGACTGCCCTGCTAAGAGTAGCTGGCAGATGCACAACTCAGCCCATGTGTTTGCACAGCATTTGTTACTATGCACATCATTATAAATGGCCCAAACTTAGCCCTCTTATCTGCATGTATGCCTCTCATAGGAACAGGGAAAGAAGCTAATTTGCGATTAATATTTGACCCTTGGAGAACTACACGCATCTGCTTACGGCCATTTTTCCACATAAAAACACTTTTCAGCAAAATGATTTAGCTTGCGTTTAATTTTAATGATTTGGCTTAAGTGTCTTTTTGAGTGCTTTATCAAGCTACAGCAATCATCAGCTGCTTAATAAATATTGGATTAAAGTCTGTAAAGGGAACTAACATTTGTATCAGAAAGACAAAAATGAAAGAACATTGCCAGACACTAGGCTTTTCTCTTTGCAATGCACTACTCAGGTTTTTTGGGGGCTGAAGGACATTTTTCAATAATGCTGGAAAATGCAACAACAGTATTATTTTTGACAATAGAAAAGCGTAACAGGAACTGTAATTCTGGCAGGTTTCCGGACTTCACAGTGAAACCACCCCAGAATTTAATGCTGTTAGAGAAAACTACAGAAGTAAAGCTATTTGCCCCAAATACACATTTACACACTGGAATTCAGCAATAGGTTTGAGGATGTGCTGAAAGAAGAAATCTGGGCTTCGAATTGGTGGGCGTTTGACAGGGCAGGATCTTAGCAGAATAAATGTTCACTAATGCATAGCAATAAATAGGTTGGATTTTAAAAGTTATCACATCAGTAGCAGAGAAGATAACAAATAAAAGTTTTTTTAAAGCATGCCTCATGCCAATATATTGGTTTGCTACAAATAACTTAAAATGGCCATTTTCCAGTGCACAATTAAAAAACCCTCCAGTGGTAAGGAGATTCTTCTGGCACAGCACTGCCTAATGTAAGTGCCACCAATAGTGTCTTGTTGATATACATATCCTTAAAATTTGGACTGGCCCTGCCCATGAGGATTGCTGTGCTTAATTTCCATCCCTGTGGGCCTCTGTGCCTTTGCAATTGCTTCCTCTTAATATGCAGTGGCACTGACTCTTCCATGGTCCCCACCACCCGCTGCTTGGGCATGGCATCTGACTGCTAGCCTTTGAGATTTCAATGTTCAGATACCTTTAGCTCCCAGGAGCAGGACCAACTTTCTCACATTTTTCAGTGAAATGCAGCCTTTCCAGGCTATTCAAAGTAAAGAGCAAACACTCAGATTTGAAAATAATATCACTAGGCTTTGATCCTCTCCTTTGTGCAAGTTTTGAGTGATATGTAACATAGTCCTAATAGCAAATTGCTGACTCTGTATCCACTGAGACCTTCAGTGATTTATCAGTTTCATAACCTCAATCACAATTCATATGCTACACTACAAAGATCCCTGAGCGGTATTTAACAGGTTCATTTTTCCTGTCATCCTCATAGCCACCCCAAAGATTTGTTGTTTTCCTGTAGCTAGAAAAAACCCACTTCTTGTGACCAACTGGAGACCATATGAAGTTTTAAAGTTTAAATAATTCATTGATAAAATTTATATATAATCTACATAACCTGAGAATATTTGTAATACAAGTATGATTGGTATTTTTTTAAGCACAGTGTCAGCTCCAACTCCCTGTACTGTCACACTGTCTCCATGTATATTCAAGTGCAAAGCTTGCATGACTTTGGGATCCAGAGGGAGGAAAGCTCTTAGCCATGCTTACCCTCAGCCAAGGCACAAATGTGGGCAGGACAGAGAGGCTGCACCCAGTGCCGTATTGCCCTCTCACAACCTGGAGGGCATGGCAGCCCCAGGACACATCCCAAGGCACTGACAGAACACGTCTTCCACACAGAATGGAGTTGCAGGTCGCGTAACCCTACAGTCATCTTTTATCAGTGCATCTGTTTTAAAGGCACTCAACAATACATGTCTGATCTCCGGTTCTACTCTGTCAACATGGATCTGATTTGGGAACATTCTGAGCTTTAACCCACACTTTATCCCATGTCTCTAAGGTGTGCAGCTTGTGAAGTGGATCTAAAGGCTTAAGTAGTTATCAAATAGCACTGTAGCGTAGCTATCTAAAAGCACTGTTTACCATTACCAACAAACTAACAGAAGTTCTACATTACAGTGCAAGCTCAGCTTCGCTTCAGATTCCCAGTAACTGAAAATGTTAAATTGGAAAACAATAAAAAAATACTTTTTCTTTCACTTTTCATCCCTTAGAAAAGTTAAACCCCACAAGTTAAAGAGAAGGCAATATCCAGTCCAGCACTGCTGACATGAACTACACTTGTATTTTTTGGTTGATATAACCAAGGAATGCCCAGCACTTAATGTATTTTATAGACATTTGGGATATAAATACATAAGGGCTGGGTGTCAAGAAGGCAGGGACAACTTCTTTTCACTTGTGCATTGTGATAGGACAAGGGGTAATAGACCCAGGCTAGAGTACAGGAAGTCCCACCTCAACATGAGGAAGAACTTCTTTACTGTAAGACCCGTCTGGATGCATTTCTGTGTGATATGCTCTAGTTTTGTCCTGCACCGGCAGGGGGGTTGGACTCGATGATCTTCGGAGCTTCCTTCCAACCCCTACCATTCTGTGATTCTGTGTAACTGGTTACTCTTGCTCACAGGGACACATTTATGTGTGTTCATAGGGACACATGTGTGTATACACATGATCTACAACTTCCCGTGTGGTGTGATTTCTCCAACATAATGCTAGAAGTGTAAAGCAAATAATTTAATTGTAATACTAGCTTGAACATCCAGTAAAGAGAGTTTTAAGCATTTTGCTTTATTATTGCTCTTCATAGTATCCAGATAAACAATATTTTGATATCTGCATTAAGATCTATTCAAATAAAAATTGATAGAGCTACAACTGAGAACTTTAAACTGCCAACATTTCAGTCATTACGGTTACAGTTTATGTAAAATTACTTAGTGCTATGTTTGATATTAAATATCAACAAGTAATATTAGTTTAGCTGGTAGAACTGCATCCCCGTCTCTTAAGGTACTGCCATAGTAGGACTATTCACGTGGGTTCTGAATAACGATCAGGAGATAGTCCTTATCTGCAAACAGATATAAAAATGTTTAGTTAAAATATTTTATCTTATTTCCTGATAAATGCTTTTTATTAATCTATTCCTCTCCAACTTTTATCTGGTTATAAACATAAGCAGAATCAATGGCATTTACATGTATGTAAAACATTTAGATGATGTAAGCATTTTGTACAAAAATCTGAGATTACAGATTAAAAAAATTCATGTCATAAAGTTTAACTATACCATATTAAGACTATTTTAGTAAGCAGTAGATTTGCTTTCAAGAAGCAGTTAAGATATTTAAACAAGATGAAAAAGTCACAGGATAAGCACCTGGAAGCTAGCACTTGTTCTAATAAAAAAAACTTTTGACATCTGCAGCCTCTTCTGCAGGTGCAGAGAACTTTTTTCAGTTCACTAACTGGTTTATTCAAAATTGAGAACCCCATTTAGACATGAAAAAAGCCAAAAAGATTTAAATAGACTGCAACTATGAATATATTCTAAGCATGCCAGACTTCTCCTACTAATTCTAAAAGCCTGGGGAAGTTTTGGAAACAATTCAGTTGGACAGCTATTTAACATTATTTTAGATGAAACAGTTCTTGGAAGTATCTGGTGAATTTAGTAGGGTCATATTCTGCTTTGGAGAGTTAAGAAGCTGCTTACTTTCATCCAAAAGCTACTTAATATAAATCACAGGTGGTTCATTTGCCACCTTCTATTACATTAAAATACAATCAAGCCTTTGAACAACTAATCTCCCTGATAGCAAAATAACTTCACATTTTATACCACTTATTTTCAGGTCAACATGCTTTAATACTTACTCATCAAAAAGTCACCTCTAAAAAGTAAGTGGAGAGCAAGTGTAAAATAAGTGCATCAGTTTAAATCATTGAGCAAAACCCATGATTTTAAAAATGCATCATTTTTATACTCCAAAATAGAAACTAAACTAAAATTTTAATCTTAGTATCAGCTGATGAAGAATGTTAACAGTTAATGACAGTGCCAGATTTCTGTCACACGTACCAGTTTCACAGCAGCATTCTAAATAATTCCAGCAAGGTCAGGTAACACACACCTAGTGCAGTACCTGCACTATTCATCTACAATGAAGCCAGCTTCTGAGGAGCACCCCAGTGAAGACTGTCCTTTGCTACAAGCTCAGAGCCTATGTCTTCTGAGCTGCTACGCTGTGGAGATCCCTGAAGCTTCCTTTCTGTTCTGTGCCTTCACTGCATATACCTTTCAAAATCCTGCATGCCATTAGTCTCTCAGTTGGCCCCAACCAGTCACTTCACTCCCACTTTGTCTGATTCACTTTGTACTGGTAATTCACTACAGCTCATCCGGCTTCATTATCTATTTTACACAACTAACAAATTAACATATATTTGTATTTGAGTGAGAAACAGCTTGGTTGTTTTAAGGAAAACAATTATAGCAGTTACAGTGTTGGTGATGCTACTGTGTGTCTGTGACACAAATCCCACCTGTGGCTGGGAACTCATGACAACATATGAAGTAAGAAATAATTTTTAGAAAAAAAAGATTTTTTGCATCTGTTTGGAGCTAAAATGGATTTGTTGCCTTTATTGGTATATATACATACATACTATAAAATATACATATTTGTCCAGTTTTTCTGTATGAAAACCCACAAAACCCAGAACTTTAATCAGGTCTTGACTTGTTTGGTTGTCTCCAAGCTTGAATACTTTAAACTCTGTATATTAAAATCCTAACACATCTGGTTACATGGTTATACTTTCATGCACTTATTATAAAATGCATTTTCTGTGGTACCTTATTAGTGAAGAATTATAGGAAACTTAAAAGGACATGCAGTTCTATTGTTACTTTCATAGAAATATTACCTGGAGCCACCATAATTTCGTGTTTCTTTGATCTGATCCTAAGAAAGGTTAGATCATTCTGAGGATCAATATCTCTCACTGTGCTCCTAGCTTTCATGGTGAGCTGATGAAGAAGACATGCATACTGGACTGTTGTAGAGTTATCAAGAGTTGTTCTTACTGGAATTCCTGCAAACAAATAATTTTCTAATAATCATTCAGTTATGTTGCATATTCTTCATATACAGCAGATCAGAAAACACAAGGACTTATTTTTTCTGGTTTGGAGCACAAAGGAGTTATGTTGATTTCAGGTATCTAATCTGTGCTTTTTAAAATATAATTTATATTAAATCAGTGGCCATTAAACACGGAGTTATCTGATGAAACTTTTGAAAGAGCCTAGTTGCTATTTAAGGCTCTTAGTTACCTATCAAATTCCAATCTGTAGTACTTAACCAGTTACGGTGCCTCATCAGTTTAAACACTGTCACCAAGTCTGTATCTTAGCTCCAAGAATCTAACCCACCCTTTAACTGAAGCATTCAGCATGTGCAGTAGTAAAAATTACACATTCCCAGGGAAATACCGAGAGCAATCAAAGGGCAGAAGAGGCATGTTTGCATCTGGCAAGAAGAACCACCTTTGGAACAATCCCTTCCAATTAGCAGCAAATGAGTGACCATTGCAGTACCAACTGTATTGGTACCAACAATTAAAAATATGACTACATAAATCAAGATTAATTCTTCATGATTTAAGGAATCATTATTTAACAATAATTCATCAAATCATGCTTTTTATATTAATAGGCTACCAGGTGAAACTAAAACCAGGTTTCACATTAATCCTACAAGTGTAAAACTGCTTGGCTTTAATAAGCTTGTTTTGCTAATAAAAAAATTATTTGATCTACTAACAAAGACGATAGATGACAAGCTGAGAAGGCAGTTTGATCTTTGCATACACTTGTATTGTGTTTTCCAGGTGGGCGGGATAGGAATATAACAATAGAGTAATATAACTCAAGTTGAAGAGTTTGATTATGAAAGAAGAATTAACATGCAAACATAGTGAATTCCAGGTACAGAATTATAGGCAAAGGAGTAAAAGAAATAGTAGAACCCCCCCCAGATATTGGACTATTCTATAATTTTCCTAGGAAAACATTATTTGGATCACTCGAAATCTGTGCCATCGCTTGAGAAATAATTCTGCATCCATAGGATATATAGTGTAGGGAAGTGTAAAGAATGACCCCGTGCATCCTTTGTGTCTAAAGTTTATTACACAGAGATTGAAACTGATGTTTTAATGGAAACAAACAGGTGTTCCCAAGCACTGCATTAGCCTGAGAATATCTATATAATCACAGCATTAAATAGTCAGTCATTTAAAAGCAGCAATGAATTAGTGTCAAGTTTATATAACCTTGTATCTAAGTGATTGCTTCAACAAATACAGCACATTTAATGAAAATGGTAAATGTTAAATGATCCTCCAAGGTCTAATAATAACATGAAAATGAGTTGACACTAGTGACATCCTGAGATTAAAGCTGAGCTATGCTTACTTTAGGAAATTCTCCTTGCCTCTGCCACCCAAATGAGAGAAAGGCAAATAAATCTTCTATTAGAAATGCTGTAGTGTGATCCTTCTTAACTGTGAAGGATAGGAACAGTTTATGAGATTTTGCAGATAAACAAGGTACACTTAGCAAAGGTTTCAATGAACAAATCAACTTTGAGCATTAACATAAATGACAGGCAGTGTTTGTACCATGAATCTTTAATTTGCTATTCCATATGCATACTATTACACCTAAGTGTACCTACACTATTACAAAAGTCCTTGTAAAATGCAATTGTTTACGTTAGTGAAGAACAGAGGGTTTCATCTTTCTAGGGAACCTGAACAGCCTAAGAAACCTCACTACTGCATCACTGGTTTGAGTATTTTTACTGGGATTAAGTTAAGTCTTACACCTGTTTGGAATGTTTCACAATAGAAATTAAATATATTTTTTTCTACAGAAAGATTTGAAGTAATTTGATTAGATTTGGAGATGTTACAAAAGCTTACAACTACAACAACTATTTTGAGGTTTAGTTTGTGGAATCTAACTTCTTGGTACCTTCAATGCATCCCATGCAGTACAGACACTCGTGTATTCACAGCTGGCATTAAAACATTTCTAAACTAAACCCAAAATTCCTGCAGTAGTCTTGCCTGTCAGCTTCAGTCTGGCCACGTGTTCTACATGTGTATGAGGATAAGGAAGTTTGAACAGGAAAAGGGGGGAATTTATGGAATTTATACCTTGCTGTGAATAGTCTAATGTGCAAAAAAGGGAAGTGGAATGTTTTTCTTCCTTTGTAAATCAAAACTGAGATAGAGGAAATCCAAACCAGCCTTTTGAAAAGCAAGTTATTGTCCACATTATTTGGATCTGGGCGTACTGGTTGATTACTGGCTGAACATGAGTCAGCAGTGTGCCCAGGTGGCACGGAAGGCCAATGGCATTGTGGCTTGTGTCAGGAATAGTGTGGCCAGCAGGACTAGGGATGTAATTCTGCCCCTGTACTCGGCACTGGTGAGGCCTCACCTCGAG
>JAAGNO010008584.1:0-10749 GCA_033439905.1 Ceryle rudis
CCCACGCGCTCGGCGCAGCCCCGACGGGGGGCGTTGACATCTGTAACCAACCCGCCGGCTCCGGCAAAGGCAGGGCTGCCCGGGGGCTGGCGGGCAGCACCGACTCCAGCGGCGGCAGAGCACGTGGCATGGCACCGGCGGCAGCCCGTGGGCCGGCTCCATGCCTGGGCTGAGCACAGATGTGCCACTGGCTCATGGGGAAGAAGCAGGGGAACCACTTGAAAGCCATGGCATGAAAGTGCTGGTAAACCAGGGCCACTCCTCTGCTCCTCTGGCTCCGTGCACTATTTATAGTGCTCTGGGTGCCCACCCCAGGGGAGTTCAACCCCTAGGGTGCAGAATCCTGCCGAGCCAGCTGTTTTCTCTGCTGTGCAGCTCCCTGGACCCCCAGTGAGGTCTGCAAAACATCCCAGATAGGTAAGATGCTCTAAGGTGGGTTGTCCCTCCTGGCTGTGTCTAGGATCCAGCCAGCCACAGGGGCTCATGGCACAGCCACGTCAGCCTGCACTGGAGGGGACAGCCTGCATCCAGCACCCTTGGACAACTAGCATGCACAGCAGGAATGTATAGACAAGCCCCCCCACACTGGTCTGGAGACAAGGAGAGACCCAGCCAAACCATGGTCACTCCTTGGAGACCCACCAGGGTGGGACCTGGGGGTCCCCAGGTGGCTGTGGCCAGGCTGGAGAGAGATGTCCCTGCTCTTTCCAGCTGCAAAGGAAGGGCTGGGTGGAAATGTTGTGGGGATGCTCCTATCAAGCTTGTAGGCTGGTTTTCTTGTTGCATGCAGTGTGTCAGACCTCGGTCCCATGTCCCAGCACCTCCTGGGCATTTACATGGGCATCTTGAGTCACCACAGGCAGAGGAGAGCTGAGCTTGCATTGGTGAAATGTCATTCTGCCAACACACATCTGGTGGGGGCTGCTGGAGGGCTATGGGGAAGGTGGGCAGCAAGGTAGAGCAGCAGTGCCATGCCCTCAGTATCTCCTGAAGTGCTGGCCCTGTATCCTCTCTTGCCAAGCAGCATACACAGGCACAGCTCTGCAGGCAACCCCAGCTCTGCCGGACGCAGCTTGGCAAGAGCAAGCCATGGGGAGGGATGCCGGCACCTGCCGCAATGTGGCAGGAGGGTCACAGCTGTCAGTAGCCGCAGGGCACGGTACAAGGCAGACCCTTCTGATGGTCTCTACAGCACAGACACCCATCACTTGCAGCCCCATGGGGCAGGACAACCCCCAAAGTAGTGGCGACAGATGAGCCAGTGCCTGAGCACCAGGTCACACTGTAACAGCCAGGACGAGGACCTGGGTGCCTCAGGGAGAAAACGTGACCATAGCCCATGCCTCCTCACTCCTCTGAGCAGAGATGTGGGGGATCCCAGCATCTCCAGAGGGCTGTGGAATGAGGATGCTGCCCACACAGACCAGAGCTGTGATATTTCCAGGACAGGGGTTAGGACCTCACTGATCGGGAGCAGGTGGTTGCTGCTGGTGCTTCCTCAGCCAGGGTCCAAGTAGGAGCTAAATTTATTCTGCTAATATGTGAGCAGTGGGAGGGGACCAGGGGGCTTCTCCAGCCCATCTGCCCCATATGTGGTTCATATCCCACTGCCCTCCTTGGTGCTGGCATGGCTGACCCTGCCCTGACACCAGTGACGGGAACAGAGCCCTTCTGGACCGTCTCTTTGGCACTCACGTGTCTTGATGACTGGCCCTGAGCGGACCCAAGTCCTTCCTCCCTCAACCACAGAGGGGAAAGTTTCCAAATTAAAAACCTAAAACTGGCAACAAGGTGCCTATGGCAGGAACCTTTTAAACTGGCCATTAAAGTTTATAAGTTAGACAGGCACCACGAGCAAGTGGCGAAGCTGGAGAAAAACAGCCGCACCTCCTTGAGCAGTCTAACCACGGCTGTCCCCAAAGCCACAGTGCTGACGTCACAGCATGACTTCACCTCCATCACCCACTGCCTGGTCGGCCCCAGCCCCGTGTTTACCCCTGCCTGTCCCCACTGCTGTCCCTCACAGCCCACTGTTCCCTTTGAGGTCACTCAACAGTCCTGGGGCATGGCGAGAAAGAGGAAAAGAGCAGAGAGACGAAAACCAAACCTCAGCACCCACAAGGAGGACTGCAAAACACAGAGCCCCAGTGGCCACACTGCAGGGATGGTGGGCTCTGTCCTAGCCCTCCCCAGCTGTGTCACCCCCTTCCTACTGCCAAGATGCTGTCCCTGGGGTGGGAGACTGGGAAAACTGTCAGCCAGGGCTGTGCTTGCTGTTATTCTCCTGTTTTCCCGTAGACAAGATACTCTGTGCCCTTGGCAAGGTGGGTTGGGGGAGAGTTTCGGATACCTGGTGTCCCATTCTGCCCTGCGATGCTGGGATAAACCGTGGGTATCTGAGAGGACCCACACTCTGTCCCAAGGGGTGAGATGCTGTGGGGTGGGTGAGATGCACAGCCTGTCCCCAAGTCCAGACTGGGGACACAGGCCAGCCCCAGGGTGAAGCACATAATGGGGTTTCAGCTAGAAGAGCTTTGGGAATAGCAGAAACAGAAGCCTCAGGTGCCTGGGCACAGACCAGAGCAGCACCATTCCCCTCTACCCTGCCAGTGTGGGGGAACTTCAGCTCTAGACCTCTCAAAGAGTATCCACCAGCCTCAGTGAGGTGTTGCAGGTGTGTGGGGGATGTAGGTTTGCTTTGCATGGTGGGGTGGGAAGGCAGATGGAGAGAATAAATCTCCATGGGTAGTGATACTGGATGAGCCCTGGAAGAAACATCAGAGCTGTTTTCAAGTGGCTGTGCAAGGGGGGCAGTGCCGAGCCCTCCAAGCCCTTTGCAAAGCCAGCACTGCACGCTGGAACAGGCCTGAACGATGTGTTCAGCTCCGAGATGCATGCTGCCAGAACATGGGTGAGAGCCACAAAAGCCACACGGGTTCAGGAGGGACAAGGCTGGGGACTGTGCGGCTGCAGAGATGCCAGGGCACCGGACAGAACGGGCTGGGAAAACCACCGCCTCCATCAGCTGCCGATCAGAGCCTCGCGGGGCACATTTTGCCTGCTGTCACCTCCCGGAGAGGTCTGTGGGTTACATTTATAGACGAAGCCACAGACCCTGGTCCTTGTCCTCTGGACTGCATAGTGCTGCCCCTGTGTCCAGAGCATCTCTGGGAGCAACAAGCTGCATCGACCCCTCTGCACCCCAGTGAGCTTGTGCATGCATGCGAGCCGCCCGCACGCCTCCCCGCGAGCATCGATCGATGGGGAAGGGCACACACACACACACACACGTGCACGCACAAACAGGGCAGCCTCTGCAAACAACTGCTTGTTAAGTTAAAATTAAACTCTGCACAAATATTGACCTTTGGAGGAGACACAAGCCCTTGCCAATATATTTACCAGCTTTATAAATGGGCCTGACCACAGTGCCCTATACGCTGAGCTGGAGGAGATGACGGCTGCAGAGGTGCCCAAACCAGGTGCAACCCACCACCCCCCTGAATGGGGCTCTCTCCAGACAATGCCACTGTGCCCCCAGCTGACTGCCACCCTCCCCAAAGTACCCCCTGAAGGAAGATGGATGGTGGGCATGAGGATGAGCTAAATCCTCTTATCCCCACAACTCATGCTTTTGCTGGGGACCAGCCAGCAGCTCACAAACAGCCCTGGAATACCCAGGGGAAACTCTTGTCCCCTCTGGGTTTGTGAAATGTGTCCAACAGAGCTGTCCTGAAGCTGCCTCTCATCTTCCAATCTTTTACAACTCCTACATTGCCCAAAGCCTCAGTGTCTGGCAGAGGCACCCACTGCCAAAGCCCAGCTGTCCAGCATTTGGGGAGGCTGCTCTGCCCATGAGTCCATGCCCCCTCCATAAAGTGCCCAGCACATCCTGGGGGAGTTCTGCCTCTAGAGGGGGACCCAGAGCTCAGGGATCAGTCCTCCATCTGGGAAGGCTTCAGGAGCTGCAGAAACACCAGTAGCCTGAAGCCTAGGGGGCAAAAAGCACCTGGTGACAGAAATGATGAGAAGAGAAGGCGCAGCACTGCTTCATGGTGGGAAGGCACTGCTTGTGAACCCACCAGAGCTCTCAGAATGGGCCAGCATGTCCAGCTGAGCATACTGCGGGATGCAGTGGGACTGGGAAAATACTTAGAGCAAGGTGTTTCCCCAAGGATGGCTAAACCAGCTCAGCTGCCATGGGAGAAGATATAAGCTCTCCTCACAGCCTGTGCCTAGGGTAAAGCACAGGAGGCAAGCTGGAATAAAGGATGGATTTTCCAGGCAGAGGGTACAAATCATAGATTCGTAGAATTGCTTAGGTTGGAAGAGACCTTTAAGATTTTCAAGTCCAACCATTAACACTCTCAAGTCCACCACTAAACCATGTCCTTAAACACCACGTCTACACAGCTTTTAAATACCTCCAGGAGTGGTGACTTAATCACTTCCCTGGGTAGCCTTTCCCAGGGCTTGACAACCCCTTTGGGGAAGCAATTTTTCCTCATATCCAACCTAAATCTTCCCTGGCACTACTTGATGCCTCCTCTCATCCTACCACTTGTTACTTGGGAGAAGAGACTGACCCCCACCTCACTACATCCTCCGCTCAGGTAGTTGTAGAGGGTGATAAGGTCTCCCTCAAACCTCCTTTTCTCCAGGCTAAACAACCTCAGCCACTCCTCCTAAGACTTGTTCTCTAGACTCTTCTCCAGCTTTGTTGCCCTTCTTTTGATGTTCTCCAACACCAAAATGTCCTTCTTGTAGCGAGGGTCCCAAAACTGAACCCAGTACTCAAGCTGCAGCCTCACCAGTGCCAAGTACAGGGGGACGATCACTTCTCTAGTCCTGCTGGCCACACTATTCCTGATACAACAAATAGGGTGGCACAGTAGGCAAGAGCATTTCTCAATGATATTAAACTCTTCAGAGCAGTTGGAAAAAATGCCAAGTACAACAAGTTGTTGTTGAATAGCTGGGCAATGAAGGAGGCATGAAATCAGTGCTGATAAATGCAGCACAAAGGACATGAGGAACCACCCCAGCTACCTGGTGCTGGGGAGGTGTCCCCATGTTAATGCAAGGGGAACACATCAGCCTGAGGTTCAGCAAGAGAGAAGACCACATCACAAGGAGACCAGGATGAGGCCAGCATGCCCAGGGCTCTTGCTGTCCCACAACTCTTGTCCAAAGAGGATGACATGGCAGCAGACACAGGGTCCAGTCCAGCATGCACCAGTGGGCAGTGGTGCTCAGCATGCAAGTGAGATGAGGTAAAGTTTAGAAGATGGCCCCGAGGAGCTGAGCGTGCAAATCCAAGGCTATGCACAGCCACGAGAGGGGTGCAAAGCAGCTGTGCATGCAGCAGGCACAACCCCAGCACCGAGAGCAGTCCATATGTCCACCACAGTGCTGGGTGGTGGGAGGAAGGCTTGTGCCCCCACCGGCTGCTTGATCCCTGGCCACGGGATGCAGGGAGGAGATCATGACACATACAGCAGGGGATGCCCAAGTTCCAGCTCTTGGAAATACTGAATAAAGTCTTATTCAGGCTGATGTAAAACACTGTTAAAACACACAAAAATCCTTTGAGTAATGGGCGAGCGGGAAAGAGGCATCTATAATTAACAGTAACTGTTCGAGACGGTCGCTGCCCAGAGACGTGTACTGTGCAAAACCACTTGAAAAGGCCTCGTCTGAAAGGCGAAGCCTGGGGTTTTTCAAGAAGCCCGTCATGTAACGATCCTGGCCCTTCCAAAATAATTCTGCCATATTAAAAAAACCCAAAACCTCAGCTTAATCGCTCTGCAGCACTGGGACTGGAGAGCTCTGAGAAGAGGAGAAGGGAAGCACAACCGGCTTCCAATTAGAGCCTCGTTAGAAAGGAAAGCTGGGGAGCTATTAGAGTGCAGGCCAGGAGTGAGCTGAGCTGTGCTGAGCCAGCTGCCTGGAGACTCACTGCAGGAGGGGTGTCCCCACCAGCCCTGCCTCTTCTCCCGCCTTGGTGGGTGCTCTTGGATCCCAATGGTGGCATGGTCCCAGCTTTGGGCACTCGTCTGGAGCAGGTGGAGAAGAGGCTGCTGCAGTCAGACACCTAAAAGTCCCCCTACACAGGGCAGGGTTTGGGGATTCTCATGGAGCTGTGCAGGGAGTACTGGGGATGGGAAAGGGGAACTGGGGCTACAAGGATGCTGTAGCTGGAGTGGAGAAGTGAAACAGGGGTCTGTGGGCTTCACTGCTTCCTCCCACCCTTAGAGTCACAGATCCAGGGACAGAGACTGCCCCAGCCTGCATGTCCCCATGACACCAGGATAGAGCTCCTGGATCTGCCAAGCCCTGGGTTGCAGCAATGGGCGGGAGAACAGTCTGCTGTGAGTGCATCCATCCTTCTGCCCCACATGTACACCCTGCCACCTTTCCTGGAACTCTAGGTCCTTGTCCCCTCCCATAAAGACCAGTGTCTCCCAGTGCCCAGCATGCCTGCAGCCAAAGGATGGCTCGTGCTGTGGCTACAGCCAGTCATCCGAGCTCCAGAGCCCAGCCAGGTTGGTGTGAGTGCAAGAGTATCATTGCCCACAGCACAGCCACAGCATCCACCCCAAGGCCATATGCTTCATCAGCTCTGGCTTTAACTGTGCCTACCAGCCTTGCCTGCCAGGTCACCAGGCACCCACTCGCCTGCCTGCAGCCCAGCTCCAGGGCTGGCCGGGCAGGAGGCATGCTGCCCGGAGCAGCCTCCCCTTCCCATCCCACAGCCTGGGCCCCATCCACCAAAAAGTCCATTTCTCACCATGGGTAACCACCAGTGCCCGAGCTGGGATGATTTATCCCCTATCTGCCTGGGTCAGATTTATGAGCCACACATCCCCTAGGCTGTGATAAAGGCCATGTCTGTGCTCTTCCATCCACCCCTTCCCGTAGCCCCTCCATGTGGACTCGTTGCCCACCCCACCCCATGCACAGGCCTTTCCGCAGCGCGGAAACCTGGCAGCCCACAGAAGAACAGTAAACAGCACAGAAAATAGCACATGCTGGAGGCCAAGGAGAGACACACCATCTGGGGAAGCCACAAATGGTTCCTGCTTTCAGGACCTGTTCAAGAGAACAGAATGGGACGTACCCTGGACTCCCACCAGCCTTCAAAATGGGAGAGGGGAGCTGCTATTAATAGCTGAGCTGGGGCACTGCTGGCATGCAGAACTGGGTCAGATGATGCCACAGACACACCAGGGATGGCCAAGCAGTGAGGAGCAGTCCCCGTGGCATTGGCCAGAGGCAGCACTGGGTGGGCATTTGCCCTATAAATGGGAATTCACATGCAGGGTGAAAAATTGTTCAGCCCACTGGTGCAGAGTGAGCCCAGGAGAACCACGAACCCAAAGGACGGACAGGTACTCCTACATTTGCCCCTGCCATGTGGCACTGGCTGTGGAGTGCCAAAGGATGGAGGGCTCATCCCTGCAACCACTTGCCCCACTCTATACTCCTCTGCAGATGGTTCTCAGCAGCCTGGCACCTGAACATTTCGTCATGGGGATGTCCCACATTTGTACTTCAGGCTGGTCCAGGGTCTGACTGTGGTGGAAATGAAGGCATCACCTCACTTCTTTTTAAACAAGGTCTGAGACTTCTCCCACCATGCCAGCAATAGAATCACCCCCTGAGCAGCGCTGGGCATCACTTCAGTGCCGGCAGCCTCTGCGGCATGCCAGAATTTGTGGAGCACTGAATGCACCTAGATCTGTTTTCTGTCCTGCTGCCAGCCAGAGGCTGCCATGCTGGAGCTCGGATGCTCTGCATGCACCATAGCAGTCAAGATGCTCCAGAGCCTTGTGTGGCACCACCAGCCAGGATGGCATCACCCTTTGCACCTCCACTGAGGGCTTCCAGTCCCCACAGCCAGACAGATGCACAATCCAACAGGTGGGCAAATGGGCCAGATTCTGGCAACCTGACCATACAGATTGTGATCCTGATCTGCACTGAGCAGCCCAGTCCAAAGTGCCTCTGCCAGTGTCAGCCAGCTGGGGAGGAGCAAGAGGCAGCAGTGACAGCCCAGATGTTTGCAGGATGAGGCCACAAGGAGCGGGACGGACAAGGTTGCAGGCAGCATCCCAGCTCTAATGTCAGGCACTGTCAGCCCTGCGCCAGCCCCCTGCCCTCTGCAGTGCTGATAGCGGCAGCCCCAGCAAGGGAGAGAAGAGAGCCTTGTTCTGGGGCCAAGACTAAGGCAATTCAGTGCTCCGCTCCCCTGAGGTTTCTCAGGTGAAACCTGGCTCTGTAATGGCTGTGTCTGTAAAATGTATGGAAATGCCCATAAAACCTGTATCAAATGCTATATGGATATATGGAGAGAACTATGAAATTAGGAGCACATGGGGAATTGGGGTAGGATGGCTCCCTCCAAGCCGTAAAAACACACAAGTGAAAGGCAGGGGAGGCAGGAGCACTGGGAGCTGCGTAGACAGGGCAGCATGGGCAGGATCCAAGGGTAGGGCACCTGGCTCAGTGCTGCATGGCTCTGCCAAGCCTCTTGGATGGAGGGATCTCTCCATGCAGCACCATGGGCCTGAACTGGAGGTACCCCTGAACTGGAAGCCACTTGAAGACGAGCTGCCACAGTGATGAGTAGGAGGCTGCAGAGGTGAGCCCAGCACAAAGCTGTGGATGAACAGCAGCCCACTGTGTTATTGGTGTCTGAGAGACACCAGGAGCTGAATGTGAGGGATGAGAAGGCAGGGGAGAAGTGCAGAGGCAGTGGGAATATAACCACTGCTCCTAGCTGGGGAAAAAAGCCCTGTTCCCGGTTGGGAAAAAGAGCAGGTACGATGTGAGCAAGGCAGAGCAGCTGACAGCAGCCATAGAGAGGCACCAATCTGTATGTCCCTTCAGGGATGCCCCATCCCCAAGGGTGAGTGCCAGTGCAAATGACGGCATGGCATTGACTCCAGCCCTTGCCTTGGACCAGCAGCGGCTGGGAAGCTGGGACTCCATATTCAGCCCTCCACTGCTCCTACTGAATCCTTTCATTCTTTGTAGCCTTTATAAAACAGAGAACAGGCCCAGAAACCCAAAATCTGGGGCTTAACCCCACTCATCTGCCCTGATCCATTTGCCATGAGAACAGTGAGCTTGGATAGTCCTGTGCAGCAGGGAAGCAGAGAAACCCAAGGCAAGAATCAGCCCCAGGCACACCCCTACTGGGGCTGATGCTGCGGTGATGGGGAAGAGCTCCTTAAACATCCTTGCTCTGTAACAGCCCCTGTGTGGCTCCCCCCTGTGTCACTAACCAGACCGAAAGCACAATGGTACCAGTCCTGCTGCCCAGAAGTATCCTTGCCACAGAGGCTGCAGCCAGGTCAAACCAGAAAGGCAGTGCCCAGGATGCAGAGATGCAGTGCTGGGGTTGAAGCCCCACGCAGGTGGCAGCAGCGGGTCATCAGATAACCGCTGACCAGTGACAGGGTGCCATGTCCCTGTCACACACCAGTGAGTGGTATGTCCCCAAGCTCACGAGCGCAGACACAGCCACTGCCATCTCTGTCAAGCCACCACAGGAGACCGGGCCCAGCTCCAGACAGGGAGTGTTCCACTCACTCTGCTCACCGCTGTCCCCTTCTACCTGTGGGCGTCACAACCAGGAGAGGTCGCAGCCCTGCACAGAACTGGTGCAGTGCAAGGTTTAGTGCTTCTGGGGTGCAAGGGCTGCTCACAGCACTGTGTGAGGAGGTGACAGCATTGAGCTGTCCTGGGGGGCTGTGGGGATAGTTCAGAGACCTTTGGCCACCTCCTTGGCTCTGACACCCAGGGCACCCATTTCCTAACAGTATGGAAGTGATGATGATGCAAACACCTCCAGCCTGTATCCTTTGAGCTCCACACTCCTTGTGCTCTGGCTGGGGGTGACTTTGGGTTGTTCTACAACATAAATCCAGGAAGGAGAGCAGTTAGGTGGCCAGGTGGCCATCAGCAGCAACAGAGCCAGAGAGGTCCAGAGAAGGGGCGAGGGATGGAGGGTATGGGCTGCAGCATTACCAGGGACAGAAGTACCTAAGACCGTCCTGGCACTCTGCTCTGCATCACCAGACTCAGACACTCACAAGAGCTTTCAAAGACACTGGGCACCTTTTGGGGGACAGGTTTCGGGGATGCTCCACCAAGGCAGGGATGCCAGGCAGGGACTGCAGAGGTTGGAGACTGTGCCAGGCTGCAGGGGAGACCAGGGACAGTGGAGGTCCCTGTTCCCAGGCATTATCTATGGGTCTGCTCAGCGCTGAGCTCAGCTGGGCAGCCACAAAATGGGGCACCACCAAGGGAGAGTTGGTCCCCAAATCTCCACAGCTCATCCTGCACCAGCAACTGTGGTCCTTGCTCAGCCCTGGCCATCAGCAGTTTGGCACCTCTGGCTCTGCATGGTGACACCTTCCCAGGCATCATGCTGCCGAGCAGGTGAAAAACACAAAGGGGCCATGCAGTCAAGGGATGCAACATGAATATGAATGAGACAGTTCATGAATATTAACATCTGTTGTGGCTTTCGGGAACATCAACACGGCACAAAGATCTAATATTACTCTTAGCCACACAAATGCAGTGATATCCTCATGTCAACCCTGCCAGGACCGTGCCAGGCATGCTGCAGCTGGCAGGGCCTGGCTGGGCACAGCACTGGGCACGCCAGCCACCGGGACGCAGCTGCGTCCAGGACAGACACCCCCCACCGCTCCCGGCGGGTTGGCCACGACACGT
>JAAGNO010008586.1:0-20007 GCA_033439905.1 Ceryle rudis
AGAATGAGCCTCTCCATTGTTTTCCCACGGATGGAGGTGAGGCTGACTGGCCTATAGTTTTCTGGAATCTCTTTCTTGCCCTTTTTGAAGACTGGAGTGACACTGGCTTTCCTCCAGCCCTCTGGCACCTCTCTCGTTTGCCACGATTTTGCAGAAATGATGGAGAGTGGTGGGGCGACAACATCAGCCAGTTCAATGCCTTAGAAATTCCAGGACTGAGAACCAAGGAATTGCAGTAGACACCACTTGAACAAATAAGATAAATCCAGAAGTCTTGGTAGTGGCATTGCCACTCCTTATGCACCCTGTTGCGCCTTGGTCACAGTGAGGCTGACAGGACTGGGAATAGGAGAGGGTGCTGAATACAGCAAAAGTGTAAACACTGTGAAATGTAAACATGTTTAAAATTTCCTACATAATCTACACCTTGTCCTTTCCTAAAAGCCCAGTATGTCCTCTTAGAATGACCATTTCACTGTACCTTGTTGAAAAATATCAACTGCTGTGCTGGTGCTTCCTCTAAAAAACAATGAGGAGAGTTGTCCTTGAGATGACTAATAACAAATACCAGGTAATGCACACTGAGAGAAACTATTTGAATTACTCGCATGCATTGCTGGGGACTGAATTAACTGCAACGATTTAGAAAAAAGGCCCAAGCACCTCACTGAAAAGTTGTTATTTTATGCTGGCGTTTGTCTTATGCTCTACGGGAGAGATTTTTCAGTATTATTTTTTGTGCCATTTCATAAATTGAAGGCAGTTGTTCCATTCTGGTCATTTCAGATCCAGAAAGAGACACGGTAAAAATAGCAGGGGCCTGGGGACAGGTGACAAAGAGTATTAGAGGGATGGGAAAGCCGGTGTGTGAAAGAGATTGAGACATAGGATTTGTCACAGTTCCAGGGTTAGCTGCTCCTCTGACCTCTTTCTAGTATAGAGGCAGGCTCCTCTTCTTCAAGGCCCTTGGTAGGAGTCTGTCTATCCACCTGTCCTTTCCGTGCAAACAGGTTCCCGACAGTTTAGTGAACCTCTGTTTCAAGGAACTCACTTTTTGATGTCCAGCATCCTTGGAATCTTTTGACTTCTAGCCTTGGCAAAATAATCTGCAGCTGGACTCTGGAAATAGCAACCTCCCAACTCCAGATGTCTTGTCACGCCCCCTGCCATGCTAAGTGCTAATCTGGAAACACTGTGCAGCTTTCCAGCTTATTCCCTAATAACCCTGTTATTAAACTAAACCGATGTTTACATAGAGTAATCTCCACTGCCACCCCATCACATACCTTATTCTCAGAGGTTTACAAAGCAGCCCTTCATCCTCCACAAGACGGTTCAGCGATGGTGACTCCCACTTGAAGGCCACAAAGACTTGGTTCCTATTTTCAGCTCCATCACTGCCTCCCTGTGTTACCCTGTGTTCTTGAAGTGGGATTCACCTCATCTAACATTGGCCATCTAAACCTGAGGTCCCCTCAATGAATTATGCCTCCTGCAGTCATGAGAGAGAGCAGCAAAGGATGTCTTATCTTAAGCCCATATTTCAGAATGAGACAGATTGTATTTGTTCCTTCATGGATGTGGAGGGAGGCCAGATGAGTAGTCAAGGTGAAGCACAAACCTTTTATAAAGTAGGCTTCATGTATAGCAGAAGTTGTATATGGACTATCCAGGCTTCAGGGTTAGACCTGAAGGCTTAGGAAGTGGCAGACACAGCCATGAAAAGCCTGGGTAGGGACACTGCATATCCTCTGTTCCTCAGGTGTAACAGGACAGGCAAACAGGCAAGGGAAACTGCTTTACTCTTTCCCACTCAAAGCTGCCAGGATGAAGGAGGATGACCAGGCAAGACTTGACTAAGGCTCTTCTGGTCTACAGGGAAGGTGGACAAAGTACTCATGAGCCACTGAAAGAAAGTCACTAGTCTTGTTTCAAGCAAACCTAGAAGGATGAATCCAAACCCATCTAGTGTCTTACTTGTGAGGCTGTTCCAGGTTAGCTTGCTACCATCAAAGGAAAAGAAGGTGCTGAAGAGTAAGGAAGTGATCAGTAACATTACCAATATATAAAACTTCTGTCTCTAAATGCTGTGGTTTGGGAATTACTTTTTACCCTGACTTGATGCCAGTTTGTCTCTCAACCAGCCCAAGAGAAAAAGCAAAGTGGCATAGGGCCATTTTTGGCTCCAGATTGCCTACAGATGTCAAACATCAACCTGATGCCACTGAGGTATGATCCCAGGGAAGCAGCAAGAAAAATATCAGAAGAGATCTCTTTGTAGTGGCAACCAAATCCTTGTGAAGAGTTAATAAAGATGTTACTGTAAAAAATAAAGACTGGGTTGTGCATTCAAATCTCCTCAACTATGAAAATGTAAAAATCACCTCATTTTTCATGTTTCATATTTTTGCAGAAGTGCCCTTCTTTTATACAAACACCACCATACCCTTCTTTCCTTTGCTGTCATAAATTATCCTGGGGATGCTCCCTGTGAAGTTGCTAACTGTACTTTTGCTATTAATCTTGGCTCTAGCTTTTTCTAGAGTTTTTTCCTTGCTGATCCATCTTAGGCAAGAAAGACAGAACTTTGGTTAGGGCTCTGCTCTCCCCAAGGGAGCATCACTCTTGTTAGCTGTAAAGTGTCCGTAACAATGCACCTTTTAATGATGCTCCCCTTGGCTTTTACCAGGCTCATAGCAAGACTTGTACTCCATTTTCCTGTAATAACTCAGCTGCCACCAGGTTGGTGCTCCTGACAGTTACATCCTTACCAAGACTTTCTTGACTTGCCCCAGCTGGAGCAGGGAGATGCAAAGTGACTGCCGTGCTCTGGGGAGGTGATAAAGGGCTCACCTCTTCAGTGACCTGGAGTATTTCCACTGGGGATGAAATAGGCAGCAGGCAGCAGAAGAGCACATGAATTACTGCTCCCTGCTGCTCCCTGGGGTGGTGTTATTCACTCGTTTTCCTACACATCTTTCTGCAGACCTGAGCCCATACGTGGTTTGGGCCATGTTTACCATCTTAACCTCTTCCTTTTGTGGACTGTATCAAACTGCAGTCAAAGAAAATTTGTTCTCTATACTAGATGCTCAGACAAATAGGAGAACTCTTCATCTGAGTGATTTCAGATGGTAAAATAAGCGGTGTAACTACACTTGGGATAAATACATGCATGCAGAAAGCAGTCAAAGTATTTATGCCCTTTACCTCCAAAGGACACATCTCTACTCAGTAATCTACAGGACCATTTTTGCAGGATCAGCCAGTGGAAAGAATTGATAAACACTTGAGTGGCCCTCATGTATATTTCATATGGTAGGCAAGTGTGACGGGTGTGCGTGCACACACACATGCTCATATGCACCAGCCAGTACCTAAAATTTTTCTATTCCTATATAATGCCTCTGACATCTTTTAAATATTACAGAATATACAAGCAGAGTCAGGGGGGATGGGAGGGGGGGAATGATGGATGAGACCAACAAGTAGATGCAGTTTGACAAGGCAAAGGCCGTGCATATAAAGGTGGGATCCTGTTTTATCTCTACAGGTCAGTACCTGATTTTGGTAAAATATGTTAGGAGGCCAGTGTTCTCCCAAACACAGGTGGACTCAGTCATGTTTGTTTCAGAGATGAAGGCAATGCCTGCAGGGTAGGATGGAGTTCAACAGCAGCCGCATCAACAAGAGAAACCAGTATCTTGATAAGAACATAACAAAACAAAGCCAAAGGAAACATCCTTCTCTGAACAGCAGGACATAGATATGTGAGAACATTTATTCCTGGAAACATTCAGTTTTTGTGAGTCCAGAACTCTTGACTCCAAAAATTCCTGAATACACCAGTCTAATTAAAGTAATTTGTCTCCTCCCCCCTTTTCCTTTCTATACCTTTATGTAACAGTTAATCACATGTAATGCAGGGCATATTACACGTGGCATGATGATATTTTATATATTGATAAAGCAGGCAAGATCACATAGATACTACACACCTTCCTTTTTCTTTAAATATAAACTCTCCAAAAAATCTTGAAAATTAAAGTGGTGTACTGAGACTGTAGGAGCACCATGGCTGGCACAGAAGTCCTGTGTCTGACAGCCAGCCTTCCACAAAAAGTGACCTCTTAAAGTCTCCCTTGCAAGACCCAATCTCACACACAGAGCCCCATTGCATCCTACTAAGCAAGGAAGGTAGTCATCCATAACTGAGATTTAGAGACTAAATACTTAGGATAAACAGTGTCCTATGTTGGGGATGCCACGCTGTGATCCTGAGAGTTTGCTGAAAGAGGAGGTATTCCTAGACCAAATTGAGCCAACATAGACATGTAAATGGAGGAATGGCCCTGGTGGGACCACCTACACTGGTGACTGATCTTGTCAACCCATGGTGAGTGGAGAAGGGCAATAGTATTTACAATTATTTACAATTCTTCTCAAGTTTTACCAAACTTAAGGCAAATTTTTCCACTAATATCAGATAAGTTCACACAAAGCTGGTAGCCTTCCAAACTAGTCGTGGACCCAGCTGGCAGCTGCAGACACAAGGTTCAAATTTTAGGGAAGTTCTCCCCAGAAAATCTAGGAAAACTGTAGTGCACTTTTTGGTGTTTGAAGAGCTGAATCCATTGCAAACAGGGATGGAAATTCTACTAAGCAATATTCTTACTAAAGGGAGAAAAACCCCATGATTCTGACAAGGTAAAGTAAAAATATCTAATTGTTGAAATGTAACTACAGCTTGAATAATTTCAGTCTTCTGGAGGAAGATAGTGGATTGCTTCTCCTATCATGCTGTAACCTTCCCTCTCAGCCTGAGATTATTAATTTTTGACAAGTTGCAAGGCCTGATTTAGACTGATCTGATGGAGTGATCTATTCCTATTACTTGCTCCCTCTCTCCTGCTGCTCGCTTCTCTGATGGCCACTCTGGCTAACTCCCACAGTTCTGCTAACAGCTTTTGTTATTTCAGCTCTTGGAAGAGTAGCCATAATCATCAGAACTGGACACAGTTTCTCAGCTCACAGGAATTTTTAAAGATATTTCTCCTGTCTCACACACCTCACAAGAAACTCTTACACAAAATCTTTTCTTTTTTTCCTAGGCTCTATCCTTCACACCCCCAATGCTGACAAGTATTGTGGTTGATTTGATGAATCCGGGCACATTTAGGTAGAGTTAACTGGACTACATTTATGTATGCTAGCCACCTGCCAGTTTTTATCCATTTGAAGTTATCTTCCCATTGTAGCAGAAATGCCTCTCAAACACATGCAAAACAACCAGAGTGCAGGTTAGCCCACTGGTTCATGACATTTCTCTTCCCTTCCTTCCACCTGGTGCTGGCTGAGGTTCGCTTCTCCATCAGGATCCTTATCTTGGAGACACAGAGGGGCTGCAGGAAGCAGAGTGAGATGGGGGTTGTGTTCACTCTTGCAGCAGGCTGCACACATCTGGGTAGGGCTTTTTCCAGAACAAGTGTGCACCATCCTGCCAGGCTGTGACACTGTCAGGGCATGTCCATTCTTGGACTGCTTTTATGATTCATTGTGAGAAACAAGCTAAAAATTCCAGAATTTTAGGGACTGTGCAAATTCCCCCTTTTTTTTTTTCCCCCCGGGATTAATCTTTTTTTTTTTTTAATTGTTTGTTGGTGGGTTTTTTTTCCATTACTCTGCAAGATATTGCCCTTTTCAAACTCCTTGACACAATGCCTACAAGCAAAATATGGAATGGTTAAATGCTATTTTCTAAAACCATATGGGACAGCTCACCACCAGAAAACGGACCATGGTCAGAGACACTGGGAGAAACACCATCACCATCTCAAGTCAATGCTGACATTCAATATAACATTGGGACTTAGGGGTTTAAGAACCTTAAAACATGATTCTGAGTACTAAGAGATATAATGAAAAGGTTTAGATTTTTTTACATCTAGTCTTTATATTAGGACAAGCTGAAAAAGCTTTGAGATTTGTTATTGATTCTGACCTAATGTGATATTGATATGAATTTTAATGCTACGTGTAGATAGAAAGTGTGCAATGATCAGATCAAATATAGTCTGTTAATGCTAGTCCAGGCAATTTTGTATTGTATAACATGATAAAAATTGCACAAGACCTTACTTGGTTCCTGTGTGTGAAGCTGTAGCAGGTATGTGCTTTTTATGTTCTCATGTCTAATCAATATATCTTTTTTTTTTTTTTGGATTGGTGACAGTCACTGCCTCAGGACTGATGAAGCTTAAATGCTGGGACTTTATACTGCTGTTTTCCCTTCCATTTCTGTATAATTGCTGTCATTCTGGAGAGATTAGGTATTGTATATTGAGGAACATATTCACAGGCCTTTTGTGTTTGCCTTTATAATAGTAATAACAACAATAACAAAAGTACTGGTGGTAGCAGTAGTACAAGCAGTAATAAAAATCTAAATACTTGTACTGAATAGCATCCCATTGTGCCTGTGCTCTAATCTTTGTAAATGCTGATCATCTTTTGTCTTCCTAAAGCTAGATGCTTTATTCTCTCAAGTTTTTCTTCACAGAAACTCCTTTCAAGGTTGAGGCATTGTTGGAAGCTAACAACAGTGGCTTTGAAATATATCATTTAAGCTGGAGAGTGACAAACACCCTACCCTGCTCCTGGGAGAGTAGCTGTGCATTTACTTAATGAGGTAGCTGAAGACATCTCTGGTCCTTTTCCCACTTTGAGCCCAAACGCCAGAGGCAAAATGGAGAGCTTTCCTTGCATGTGTGCGAAGATTTCAAGCTCTGTGTCTCCATGCACTTACAGCTATTGTCACCTTTCTGGAAGGGTCATTTTGACTTGCATAGTTATTAAATCCGGTCTCCTTTGTTCTACCCAGATCAATCCCAGGCCACTGCATTGAAGGAAAGAAGTCTACTGAGAAACACTTCTTCGTAAAATGGAGTATGATGGTGGATATTGTTGGCAGGCAAAGGCAATAGGCAATATAAGCCTGACTATATTCTGCTCCTTTCTGAGTGTGTGACATTTCTTGGTGAGAGGGTAGCTGGGTCTCTATGACCATTAGGCCTGTTACTATTCATGCAGAGTGGCAGTAAGAGCACAACTGTACCAATTATGATAATTGCCTGGTTCAGTGGTATCGAACAGAATTAGACAGAGAAGTATCACTTGGTGATCTTCGCATGCAAGCTACTGCAGACAAGTACATGGGAACAAGGAACTCTCCATCTACCCCAAAAGATGCCTTGATCTGAAAAGCTCACTTGCTTCATAACTATGCCTTGAGTCTTATGCACTACTTTCTTTACAACACACGCTTCAAATACTTACTCCAAAAAGGCTCCTGTAAAAGAAAGCTTGTGTAGCATCTCTGTATGTTATATTTGGAGCATATGCTCAAAGAGAATTTTATAAGCTTTTCTTTATGTAGCACTTGGATAATGAGTATGCCTGAAATTCTAAATATAAGGTAAATGTCACATACACAGGGAAGAATTCATCCATGAGATATGTTACAGATTTATGATGCACAGCTCATTAGGTTTTGTTATCTGATTCACCAAGGTTTCAATGAAGACAGATTGCCAAACAGGGAAAGAGGCAAAGAAAATCCAGTCAATTTATTCTGAAGGATCCATTCTTTCCATATGACATTTTGTTGGGGCAAGCCCGCTTTAAATCAAGGAGTACACAATTGGTTTACGCCACAGTTTGATTTGACAGTTCTTAGCAGTCCTCATCAAGTGATATTTATTTCATCAAAGCAAAGGAAACAGAAACTTGTCCAGAAATTGGAAGTCCCACTCATTAATCTAACGAGAGCTGTTCTTTCTCCCATTTCACTTTCATGCCTGTTGGGGACAAGAAGGCTCTTCGTTTTATCATCATTGTCCATGCAGCTATCCCACACTGCAGAATCCATGATGACTGCATTTTTGAAAGAGTATCTCCCCAGGGACTGTAATTATTCATCTTTCAGGAGACACAAGATCTATAATACACAAGTGCTGCAGACAAGAACTAGTTTACAGGTTTATCTCATGACTGAAAGTATAATCCATCTTCCCTGGCATGATTTAAGAGGTGCCGCATAAGAAAAGAAAGTAAGTGGGTCAACCCCATTTCAACTTGTATTCCCTTGTTCATATAGGTCTTATTCTTTTAATTTTTCATTAAAGAGAATTAACACTTGAGTGGGCAGAAGAAATGGGCACTATTTCCTTTATCCTGCAACACACCTTGTAGCCATTAGGATTGTGCCTGCACCAGGTTTGGACTCCCTGTGACTCTTCTTTCCCCAGCAGTGACCCATTCTGACATCACCTCTGCTATGAGCAAGCAGATCAAGGAAGCTGTTCTTCTGATGGAGATAGTGGCTTGAAATCTGAAAACTTTGACATCTCCATGAGTTAAGACTCAAGATATTAATAGAGAACTTGACTGTAATCCTAAGGATTACATGGTAGGCCTAAGCCTTTGAACAGGGATTCCCAAGCTTCCCATGTTTTTTCTAGTGAATGATACCTCGAGTCACTTTCTGGTGTCTCAGCCTCTTTTCTCTACAAGTCAGTTATCTCTCACTATCACCACAAAGTAGCCCTTGTAGCCATCACTGCAACTCCCTTCCCAGTAAAATTTATTCTGAAGACGGGACTTAAGGTAGTTTAAGCTTCTTGGAATGTAATTCAACTTCTAAAGACACTGAAGGCTTGACATTGCCATCTCTCCATCCATTTCAGTTTGGAAGTCCAGACTGGGTGTTTAAAAGAAAATCTGAATGAACATGGTTCCAAATGGAGAATTTGTCTGGATAATAATATGACACGTCTGACCATCTTGCTCCTAAGCACTTATTTTTTCACCTTCATTCCCACATATTTCTAATTTCCATGCATGCTAAATTCCCCATTGTAAACAACCTATTCCTTTGTGTTTGTTCTCCCTACAACCTACAATAACCATCTGTTTTTCCTAAAGGGTAAACATAGCTTGTCTTTTTTTGTTCTGAGACATCAAATGTTACTCAACAACTCCAGAAGATGTGCATTTTTTATGCAAAACTTGCTCAGATCTACTTTCTGTGGTCTTACATGCAGCCTTGCCTGCTAAAGGGCACCAAGTATCATTCAAAGAAGCTAAACAGGATTTCTAACATAGAGAGCACAGGATATCTAACATGAGGTACATTAGGAAGGAAGCATCAGTCCTGGGTGCTCATACTGCAAAGTATTACAAATAACCAGAGTCAGACAGGCAGGAACAGCTAAACTGTACTCTAGACATCTAAATTGAAGGATCTGCGTTTCTGCTGATGTGGTGGCTGACATTATTGATTCTGAAAGCAACAGAAGGAGCAGAGCTCTCTGCCTTGCTTTTGCCATTAGAGATTAAATCAGGTCTGCTGAGTCTTTGCAGGTAAAAGAGACCAAAAAGCTCTTAGCACATGATTTCAAAATTGCAAACAGTGAACTTAGAGGACCTAAATCCAGCCCCTGCAACTTTAGCGATCTGAAGCTGTACTTTGTAAATATCCCTAGAATATAAAAAGAGCGATGAAAACACTAAATCTAGTCTTCTTTGAACATGCAAATCCAAATATAACTGTTGCTCCTTAAGGCTGTATCTGATTCGGGACCTGTTCCCTGATTAAAGGCATTTGAGATAGACAGTGCTCGTATAACAAGCCACCAGCTATTTGTTAGGCAGAATTACTGATTTTAGTTGGGAGTCATCCTTTGAAATCAATCTCATGATCTGTCCAATATTTAGGAACAATATCCTCATCTCCAATATTTAAAACTCATTCAATTTATACCATCTAAAGTGAATTAAGTTCAAAATAAATCTTATTTATTTTTCACCATTTCACATCAGTGAGTGAGCTGGCTGATTTATACGATCATTTGTATCACCGTAGTGTCTGGAACAAGTTGCTCAAAATAACTACCTTCACTTTCATGGTTCATGTGGACTACCATGCAGCTGGAGCTTGCAAACTCTGAAAGGAAACAATCACAGGCAAAGAAAAACAACAACAAGAAAACCCAAATAAATTAATCAAAACATTTTCATGAGTCCAAAGTATTACAACACACAAAACCAACCCACAACTAAATTAAATTTTGGACATCACCTGTATCCCTCAAATTATATAGTCCTTCCAAAAATCTAACTCATTTATTTTAAAAGCCTTTCAGTTTTTCAGCTCGCCTTCATTTTCATGCAATTTTAGGATGGTAAATTGTGGCAGGAATTGATTTGTCTGGACTCATATATTGCTAGTTCTCTGTATCTCCCTCCCATGTTACTATAGTTTCTCCCTGACACCTACCCTTCTTTGACATTTTTCTGGGAAGCTGGCTGCTGTGCTTCAATTTATTAAGCCCTCCCCATGAAGATATCAATTGCCTCTTGGCAACAGGAACATTATATATCTTTGGGGGACAGGCGTTTTCAGGAAAATTTTCTGAGGGAGATACACCACTTGCTGTTAGCGCTTGAGAAAGGCGGACACTATTTACCCTTTTATCAAAATTATTCAAAGCCAGAAATACTGCATTTGCTGTCAAAATGGTCACTCACAGAGAGGTGAAGAGACCTTTTTAGAACGGACGTGTGCAATAGTTGTGTGCTGTTTTTAAAGAGCAAGAAATCCGTTGAAGGGGAAAAGCAATGCATGACTCTGTGCCTCTGATACTTTTCAGTTTTGGTTGTGAGATTTGCTTGAAGCCCTAATGCAGCCAGAACCCCCAGACACCCAGGGTCATGTTCACTAGTTTTTACCTACTATCCCTTGCTTACATGGAGGAAAAGAGCAAACTTAGATTTTAAAGAACTGAGCTGGAGTGTTTGGGACATTATTAAAGGTCTAGACAGTAATTCATAGACAAATGTAGTTTTGATTCAAATCTGTGACAAGAGTTTCTAGTCATTGCAGTGCTGAATATATGCATTCACGTGACAAAAATGTTTTGTTTAAGAATATACATAGCACTGTATATACATCTGGACACCTCAGTTTCTGGCACCAGGGTATAGAATGAGGAATTAACGGACAGAGAGAAAACAGAGAATATCAGTAACAGGACAAAATCATGTGATACTGCATCCGGAGAACTTGTAATCCAGTTTCAGAGCCATATAAATGTTTAGATACAAAGAGTGAAAGATGAGACAGAAAGTCTCCTGGCAGACAATAACTTGTGAAGCCACAAGCCTGCTTGTGCCAACACCACATATTTCACTCCTTTAGGGCCATTTGCACAGAAAACCTACCTCACAGCTGCCTCCATTGTCCCGATATTGCTCTGATCTCTTGTAAGGACATCCCCAGGATGTATGGCAAAGAGCAGCTCCTTGTCTGTGCAGGATGTTGTTCAGTTGCAGGTTTCTCCACTCCTGTACACTTCAATCTAATTTAAAAAGAAATTGCTGTTGTTATAATGAATTCTAGTGGGGAGATAGCAAAGGCAATTAAAAAAAAAAACCCCAGTGCTTTTAGTGCCAAATAAAGATCTTCATGCCAAAAGTTTCTTCCTGATGCATGTTTCAATAGCATTGAGCAGGATGGTGCCTGGTTTGAGGGCAGGTTATTCTGCTAAGGAGGCTGTGCCAGTGGGCAGCAGCACAAAGGGAGCTTGCCCTGTCTGTCAGGTGAGGTGAAGCCCCTGGAGAAGCAACAAGAGGGAGATGTTGCTCCTCCCCAGCAGCAATGTGGCATGGCAGAGACCCTGGGTACAGACTGGGCAGTGCCACAGTGCAGATGAAGAAATGTCTGGGAGGATAATGAGGTCTGTAGCAGGAAGCAAAGTCTGAATCAGGGGTTTGGGGTTATAGAAGAAAGGAGACTTTCTTAAGAATCTACAGAGGACCATAAGGAATTCATAAATCCTTAGAAACAACTGAACAGTTCAGAAGTTGCTGGACAGGAGTGAAGATTGAGCACCCTTCTAGCAACCAGTTTTACTTTCAAGCCATTTATTTATTCTGTTTCATCTGTCAGTAACCTGGTTTGTTCTGCTGCACTTTTGTTTTTCTTATGGTTTAATTTGTTGCAGGTTGGGGTTTTTTTATTTAGTCGTGCACATTTGTGTAATAAAGCATAGCTTTGGACCTCCAATACCTTTCCTTTCTTTTAATATGTTTACTTAAAAGAAAACGAGAGGTGAATCTTTCTGAAACTGTCAGCTAATTTATTGGATCAACCTAATGATATTACCGATGGAACCAAAAATAAAGCCAAATCAAACAGATTTTGCAAGGCTATACATCAACAATCATATAGCAACTGATCTGTAAGGCTTTCTAGTAGCTTGCCACTGTGAATTAACCAGGTAATCTACTAAATCTAGAAATACTCTCTGTTTCACAGGCTGTTGGATCTGCTTTACATGGCAGATAACTGAAAAAAAGTAAGATGGGATGAGGTGTCCATTCGTGCATTCTTGGAAGACACAGTCCCTGGGCATTAAGTCAAAGGCCCTATGCAGGGTGGTACAGTGAAAGTGATTTCGTAAGACAAAATATGGGCTTAGATACCTTGCTGACCACCCATTTGTGGTTAAGTGAAAGGACATACATCACTGGAAAATATTAATAGCTAGTCTTCAGGGAAAAACACTGGAATACAGTCAGCATTAATCACATCCCTGACTCTATCTCAGGAGCCAAGAAGAGGTCATTTTTTTTTCCTTCAGGAACATCTTGGTACTTAAGGGAAAAAAATGCATTCACACTTAAAGGTTTCTGTGGTGTAACCATAGAGATGTGTTAATGTAATAATCACACACAGCCATGTAGGGACTTGTGCTGGTTTGTGCAAAGGCAGTTAGTAGCAAAGTCCAACCTTTCTCTACACAAATACACCATTTTAAAAGTAAAGATAAGCAAATATGTAAGTTCTGCAAAAACAGACGTTTTTATTTAAAATTTAATAAACTTATTTCCACGAAAATAAAACATTATCTGTGGTCTAAATTTGTGCCAGAATCTCCACATGGTGCAAATATGTGTACCCAGGGCAGCTTTGAGTATTTTCACCTGCTAAGAAACCAGTCCATCACTTCCTCGAGGCTCTGACATTTTGAGGACCTTGCTATGACACACAGAATGATTCTGAAATGCCAGTGATCCCACTTTATCACTATGTGATCCTGCTGGGCACAATAACAAAGCTCAGTTTCTTCATGCACATGCAGAGTACATTTGAGCATGCAAGTTTATATTCCTGCAATGACACTTTACCTCCTTCTCTAATTTTTCTAGGAATTACATTGGGGTTTGATACATACTCATCAGGTGATCCTGGCTCAGCAAACTGTTTTGTTACAGCTTCTGGACAGGATAAAAATTCATTACACTAATCAGCCCTTTTGATAATTCTGTAGTGTACTGCTCCCAGGTGCAGTGTGGAACCACAAATACAAATATTCTTAGTGTCCAATATCTTTATGCTGTGGTCAGATATCTTAACTGACAGTTTCTTTGCTGCTGTGCACACATACACTGTTTACATTAACCTGAGCCATACTGAGCAGGCAGAATAAAACCCAGAAGAATGTGCTGTTTTCCATAGCTGTAAGAAGCAATCCCACCTCTGTGGGAACTGGTCCACAGCACAGAGACATCTGGTAGTTAACAGCAAAGCCACAAATCACCTCTAAACACACCTAAACAAAACCACAGATGATCTAATCTATTGCTGCTGACAGTCCTGCTTTGAATTGCTCTAGGTGGCCCCAGCAGTCCTCCACCAGCCAACAAGGAAAAGCAATCCTTCTGGGCTTGAAATGAATGGGGACGGGGGTGGGGAACAAGGTTAAGATCCAAAAAATTACACAAACATTTCTAATTCACCCAGGAATATGTCCCCTTTAATCTTGAAAACATTTTTCATTTCCAGCTCTCTGACATGTTAAAAATAAAAAATATTTCTCCAAAAAGAAAGAGGATAATTACCTGTCTGGGCATGAAAAAGTATTATGCTACCTTTAGCTGGTTTCCAGTCTGTGTATCTGCATAACTCCTGTGAGTTCATGATTGCCAGTATACGTAGTGTACAGAAACAGTATCTTGATTGGGTTTTCTATTCCTAAAAGTGGTGTTACTTGTTTCTTTCCTGAACTGTGACACCACAAAATATGTATTATACTCACTAGAAGGCAGTTCTCTGATCTTCCACTGCCTCCAGCTTACAGTAGCTTCTATCTGTATTTCAGCACTGAAAATCACTTCTACATGGCTCCAACTTCTTTGCCATGGCAGCTGATGCCACATGGCTTTGAAGTTCTCTTGGGCTATGCTCGTCCCATCATGGTTGCAGAATAAGGAAAACGTGGATGATTTTTTAAAGACCTAGAGCATGGCCTATGCAGGGGTCTACACAGATAATCCCTTCATCCGCAGGTTATTGTTTCACCTCCAAGAACTTCATTTACTCAAAGGAGCTGGCATAAAATCTAGAGAACAGTCAGAGCTCTGACTGAGCTTCAAATCCTGTACATGCCAGCAGCAGTTAGGAGCAATAAGGAAAATCCTATTGAGTATCTGTGCTCAAGCAGGGAAGTAACTTTTTCCAAACCTTATTTTCACAAAGGTGTTTGGGCTCTTAATAGTGGCACCTAAAGGACTGAAAACAGAGAACTTGCTTCAAACATAGGCATATTTGGGAACTTCATTATTTCAAGAGAACTGTTTGACAAATGAGAGTATGGTGAGTGCTAAATAAAGGTGATCTGTTCAAATAATGTCACAGTCTGAAAGAAAATACCTCTATCAGAACTAGTCAAGTGTGCTTCTGTCACAACTAATAGCTTGTGTCAATCCTCCCTGAATGACAAGGCTTGTGCTCTGGGGCAGGTGGAGCAGCACACCAGCCCAGCAGCAGCTGTGATGCTCTGAGCAACTGCAGTGAGGCAGGACACCAGCTGGGACCCTCCAGCTGGCTGGGGGGCTGCTGCAGCCCCAGGGGCTGTGCACAGGGAGGCACAGGAGCAGGACTGGGGGAGTCAGAATGCTGGTAAAGAAGCTGTTAAAGCATCCTTGAAAATATAGGTCACAAGCCAATGCTAAACTAACATGAGGAACCAGTTCATTTATTGCTTGACAGCTGTAATGGGTGGGGTTGGAGAAGAATGCCTCTATGGGACCCTGAAGAACTTGCACTGCTGCTGTCCACAACAGCATGGATGATATCAACAAACACGAAACTCTTAACAGCACTGCAACTCTGGCAATTTTCATTAAATACAAAACAAAACTTAGCTGAAAAAAGTGCAGTAGGAGAACTGTGAATTTCCTTCTTCTTGGTTTAAGTCATGGCCAGTTCAAGTTACACGACCACATATACCTTGGATCTGTAAGGGTGTTGTTGTGGTTACCAGAAAAACAGAAAAGAATGACTGTGCTGGTGATTTTTTTATTATTATTATTATGAAATAAAGGGTAAATGACTATAAAAGATGAGTGACTTGTACAGAGAATATGTGATATTTTTACTCCTTTTCCTTACTACTGCCTCTATAATTATATAAGTAATTGAGCAGAGACTGCACCAACCCTTACAGTCCCTCTTCAAGGCACTTAGAAGGGATGAGAACTCATTTTATCTCATTTGCAGGCAAACTTTGCAATTCTGAAGGTTCCTGTCCCAGAAAATCAGATTTATGAGATAAAAGAACCATAGGGTGAATGTGAGTCTGATGGAGGAAGAAGGGAGAGAAGGCTGATTAGGTTAATCATGTGTCTACCATGTTTCCACTCAAGCCAGGGAAGAGAACAATGTCCTTACTAGGCCTCCTTGATAACTCAAAGTAGAAAGAAAGTGGAAGGAAGGGAAAAAAATAAATCCAAAGAAGGAACATGGTGGAAATAGTGCATAGCAAGGCAGAAAGAGAAAGAAATATAGAAACATAATGAGGGGAAAGAAAATGCTGTACCAAAAAGCAGGCAACGAGTTGCACAATTTCCTGTTTAACAGGGATCGGTCAGTCCAGCTCATGGCTTTTCTTCTTCTTAACTGCACAGGGTGCCTATTCAATGTATTAAAACATAAATATTTCTTTATTTTACGTTGGATTTTTTTTTTAAGTCTAAACCACCTTTAAAGTGCATTAGCAATCCTTTAACACCTGACAAAGAGGAAAGGCCAGTTCTTCCTCCCCAATACACCCAGTCTTCTGCACTGTACTTGTTGCCCCAAAAATACATGGTAAGAAAGAGGCATCCTAATCTCTATGGACCATTGACTTCAATGGGCTTTGGTTTGCTTGAGCTGTTCACTTTTGTATTCTAAAGAAACCAAGAGAAAGTGGGTGAAGATCAGAGGCAGCTGAATGTCTTTATGTGTAAAATAACTTGAAAGGCAGGGTTTAACCCAGCAGAAGAGAGAGAAAATTCACAGTCCACCTACTCTATCCAGCCATAGGTTTGTAATTGTGCTACTTTTGATAAAACTAAAAGAAAAAAAAAGTTAATATTACATGGGGAAGGGGAGAGGGTCATGAATCAGAACTAAAAGCCTGAAAAAAAATATATTTCAGGACTTCAACTATCCCTCCTGATTTCCTTTGAAGACTGACAGCATATGACATTATCTTACTCTAATTTTCTCTGAAGGAAAAATATAACACTATATTAACATTAAATTAATCAGAGGAGCCAAATATATCTGTATGCAAAACAGATCTGAATCTCTCTATCTCAGAAAACTTTCTACTCCAACTGAGCACCAGCTGGAAGAGAAATTCTTGCAATGGAGCCCTTTCTGTTTAATCCCTTAATCTTCTCAACATCCTCAAACAGTAGGGATTCTCTCTTAAACCTGACTGGAAAGTAACATCTGCACTGTTGAAAGAGAGGAAGCACCAGAAGGCAAGCCACTGAGGTCTCAGCTCCCTCTCTCACACTCAATAGTTTTCTCTTGAAGATGCCTGTTAAGGACAGTTTCTATTTAATGGCAGTGACACAGACCAGGGAAAACCCAGGAGCTGAAATATTCTCCATTTCTGAGCAGTTATGTCTCCTCATTCTTATGCTATGGCAAAGAGGGAAACTTTAAATGCCAACAAGACCACAGAGATGGATTGACCCACAGAGATGGATTAACCCATTAATGCTGTTATGCCCTGAAAGTTACTACATTTCTTCCCTTCAACCACCCATTCTTATTATTCATGTTTAGTATTTTGACAGCTTATGGTTTAATTAAAGTGATATTCCTTTCTGTGATTTGTCCTGACTGCTTGTCCCAGGGCTCTATTATGGGTTGCAATGCTTCTTCTAGGTCTGGGGTTAAGTGACGTGGTAGCCTAGATTAGCTGAGGGGTTGCCTCCCAAATGCTAAGCCCCAATTTCATGTGTCTGCCTGTTAACTCAGCCTTACAAAATCCCATGAGAAGTCAGGCACAGCACTCACATTCTGGCTATGTCTTCCTGCAGTCTAATAGAAAGGGGCAAATAGACCTCTCTAATTAGAACTGGATGCAGAGTGTGTTTTAATATGTAGAATTTCTATGTATCAGCATCTTCTAAATCACCCTAATCTCAGATGACTAGATGGGTCACCAGTGTCACTCAATTCATTCTGGTCTCTCTTTGAACATCTGACTTGTTTCCTCCCTGTTCCTTTATTTTTTTTTTTTTTTTTCCCCCCACCTTTTTCAGTTCTCATAAGGCTGCAGTACAAGTATCTGTTGCAGAAAGGAGAGGTGACTGTAGCTAGTTTTACACTGTTACAGTGGCCTGCTTCTGAAACAGCACTCAGAGCCAATTAAGGCAAACTTTTTACCAATACCCAAGAAAATTTTCACATAAATTCTTCACTTTTCCTTCTTTAATAAACCCTCCAACTTTATAATAGTACTCACTTCCTCTGGACAACAGAGTCTGACCCATGTGATACCTTAGGGTAAAAGCTGCTTTTTTGAAGGAATATGAAATTAGGAGTCAAAACTGGATATATGCTGAAAAAGGCAGGTGTATGGTAATAAGAATGTACCTTTTTGGTCTTCGGCACTTTCATTCTTCCATCTGACGTCTGTAATTTATCATGTACTGAATATACTGTGACTTCTGGAGAGGATTAAACATAAAGAATGCTCTCGTTTAGCTTTCTGGGCTCAAAATCTGTGGCTCGTTTCATGGTTGCAGTATAATTGGTGTCCAGGCCCAAAGTTTCCTTCATTCTTGGCTGGAAATCTTCTGACTCCTCAGAAAGATGAGATTTGTCTGGGAACTAGTAAGTTGCTGAACTGCAACACCACAGAAAAGATGTCCAGGTGAGACATTTAGATAGCACTGTAGGAGTGGTCCAGAAGGATATTCAGGGAATGGGGGACATAAGTCTACAAGCAGCCCTGGAGCCCTATGAGCATATGTAGGGCACAGTGCCTGTGGGTATTCTCTTCATTCCAGTGATGCTAATAATAGCAGCTATGTCCTCTAGAGAACACACCTCACTTTCCAGGTTGTGTGTGTGCCCAAAACAGACCAGAGCCTTGAGGCAGACCTTCCAATCTCTCTCTTCCAGATGAAGCTGTCACACAGAAGGCACCAGAACATCCCCATCTCTCAAACCAGGTTTTAATAAAACACACAAATAACTCAAAGATATGTAAATTATTTCAATGAGGAAAATTTAGGTTGAGTGGGTGAAAAAGATTAACTAACCTATTTCAGCTGGTAAACAACCTTCCCTTTATCCACTGGGTCTTGGAAAGGTAGGACCACTCTCCAGTCCTTGTTCAACTTTCAGTGGCTTCCCGAGCCAAACAAATCCCATGAAGGTGTGGCACTAAGCCTGCTCTCCTGTCACAGACAGGCCTCCTTCTTCTCTCATGTGCTTCTCAGTCTGCTTCCTGCTTGCTGCCCCTTTTGCCCACTGCCAGCCCCACCCTTAATTTGGGCAGGCTGTACCATGCTCACCTCTTATTAGGGAAAAAGCAATTGTCCTCCCTTCATCTCCTCTCCTAAGGTTTTAGTTTGATGTAGAAGGGAATGATGAGGAACTTCTCACTCTCATAAACTCTGTAACATAATGTACAGTACACAGTAGTGGGCAGCAAATAAATCAGACAAGGAATACTTGTGTTCCAACATTGTGGTATACTTTGCTGGTTTTATGTGTGCAGTGTTTCTAGTGGGGTTCTTTAGAAAGCCAGAGTTAATGCAATGGTTCATGAGAAATGGAGTGCAATTAGTGAAGGCTCCTGGAAGCATACTAGCAGGAAAAGTGATCTTTGCAAACCTTGGCCTTAGCCTGGAAAGAAGTCGTGTATGATCATGATGCTTTTTGACCTGTCAGCATCACGGTAGTATGATAACAGGCTGCTGCTGTTCCTCCCCGGAGCTGCATTGGAAACAAGGGTGAGTTAAAAAGCAGAGGGCACTGTATCGCCCCCCTCAGCTAGCCAAATGCAAAAAGAGATACACTGCATGGCCAAGAAGAGTTTGTAAAGTAACAGTTTAGCACCATTGTTGGACACTGTTAGACACCACTCCTGTAAGAGTCCCCATGTTGCTGCATTCAGAGGTTAGATACCTTCCCTCACTGTACCTTAACCAGGAGACTCTGTGGTGAACTCTGATTTGTGATCAGCATCTTTTCATTTCTGTCCTGACCTAGATCCTGAGTCTTTGTTCCAAACTGTCGTGAGACTGGAGGGATCAGAAGCTTTGCCTTATTGTTGGCAGCTAGGTGCAAGACTGTCCAGAGAGCAGTAGTGAAGAGATGTTGAAAAAAAGACAAGTCTCAGAAATTGATACCTTTATTGTATCAATATTGTAAAATTTTATTTTCCTTTTTTCTTTTCTTTTTTCTTTTCTTTTTATTTTCTTCTTTTCTTTCTTATTTTTGTTTTTTTTTTCTTCTCACTTTTCTCTTTTCTCTTCTTTTCTTTTTTTTTTCCCTTCTTTTTTCTTTTTTTTTTTTTTTTTCCCTTTTTTTTTTTCTTCAAAATTTCTGCTAATTAAAAGGACAACTTGTAAATGCCACTGATTAATTTT
>JAAGNO010008586.1:35551-48813 GCA_033439905.1 Ceryle rudis
GCTCCCCAGAGAGGTTGTGGAGTCTCCTTCTCTGGAGATTTTCAAGACCCACCTGGATGCATTCCTTTGTGACCTGTACTAGATTATATGATCCTGCTCTGGCAGGGGGGTTGGACTCAAAGGTCTCCAAGGTCCCTTCCAACCCCTGACACCCTGTGATACCTGTGATACCTGTGATTCAGCATGAAGGCTCTTCCTTCGCTCTCTTTCACCTCCCACATGCAGCATCACCAGTTCTTACAGCTTAGCAGAAGTCCACCAGCAGCAGCAGTAGCTGTGCCACCGTAGCCTGAATAGAAATGTCCAGGTTTTATTCTCATTGAGATGTATGTGAGGGTTCTATATGTGCTTCTGATGGAGGATGCTAATTATTTGTCTTGTTTTAGGAATTTTTGTAATACTGGCGTATCCCTTGCCAAAATCACAAATCCCACAGATCAGAATATTGGATACATTGTCCTTTTTCATCAAAAGGAGTTCAAATGCAGCTCAGTTTCTTGCTTCTCTGCCACAGGGAGATGCAAAACTTGTTTCTTGAGTAGCCCAGTCATTGCCCCTTTGTTCTGTTTATACAAAGCAAAATACAAAAATCTTGAAGAAGTAAAGTATCCCATTGAACTATTTTCATATTCTTATGGCAAAGAACAAGCATGTCAGAAACATTTTGGGTTTTCCCTCGAACCTGACTTTATATTTTGGCATTTCTTAAAACAGAAAAAAAAAAAAAATCTCACTTCATTTCCCTTTTAAACTAGAATTGGGGAGAAACACAAAACAGAAAAGGTCATTCTCCTAAATGGTCTTTTTACAGCCAGCAGTATGGCAACTTAAAGCTAACACTGTCCCTTCAGGTCTTTGGGTCTTGGCCAGTTCACTGGAGAGAAAAAAAGTTCAACATTCCTTTCAACAGCTTTTCTAAGTGTCTGCGACTGCTGCTTTGCGACTGCTGCCCCACACTTCACTGGAGAATGCTGATATCCCATGAGCTGATGATCTGCTTCTCAGCCCTGCATGCTCATCTGGGCAGCCTGGCAGTCTCTTGGTGAGCAATGTGCAACGCTCTGGCCTCCTGTGTGCATGCTTGCTCTGGCATTGTACATTGACTTCCTCCCCAGCATGCAAGCCAACATGGCAATGGCTCTATACTCAGATGTGGACCCCATCTACATTGCTCCTTTCATCTCTGAACCCAGCCAGTTGTTCCCCTTGACCAGAGGTCTCTCTCACAGTGATACACATGGGGTGTCTGCGAGTCTCATGGAGCACAGCATTTAGGCTTTAGTCTCTGTCTCCATTCTTTCACTAAATATCTCCTAAGCTGAGAAGATGCTGTGGAGCAGCTCTTTTTCTGCAGACACCTAACCTGGGCTTCTTGACCTCATTATCAGTGGAATAGAGGCCACCTAGAACAGATTTTTCTTACATCTGATTGCTGACTGTGTGGAAACTATTGCTGAAATATCTTCTCTCCATTTAATTTTTAACAGATTTGGACACAATTCCACCTTATTCAGAGATATATCATCATTCTTTCTGAAATCCTAGGAGTGTTTGAGGATAACTGTTAATTTGGAGGGCTGCAGAGGGTATTGGGTCTTTCCTGGTTTTGAGTTTTCAGCTGGTGCAAGGATCAGGGACAAATAAAATGCATAAACACTGAGTTATGTGCTTGCTGACTGAGCCCCTCTCCTATTTAGAGACCATTTTATCTTTGTAATTAACATTTTGATTTTGACAGAGATGCTTTACTATGCTATTTTTAACAAGTATTTATTGCAATAGTTGCATTCATCAGTCCCTTGTATGCACTGTGCACTGTGGAGATTTAATGTAGAGAAAGGAGATGATTGACTGAATTCCTGGTGAAAGATCAAATACTTGTAGTCTCCTAAAAACATAAAACCTCATTTAGTTCTTCAGCTTTTCTTACATGGCAGCACCCTTTCTGTTTTACATGGTGCCAACAAAACACTTAAAAATTTCCTGGATGTAATAACCCTTTCTACCTTGGCAACTCAGCAAGACCAGCTTTCTCTAGAATCTCCCTAATCAATTGGCTTCGCCAAGTCTTTTGCTTAACAAATCCTGCAATTGCTTCCAGCATTTTCCCAGAAGTGATACCAAATTAATGAGTTTGTAGTCTCCTGGTGGGTCTCTCGGTCTTTCATTGTCTCATTAGGCACACTCCAGCCTGCTGGGAGAACTGTACTGCATTGATAAAGATGCTGGATGAGGTTCATTTCATGTCCCACTTTTGCATTATTGGACTCACTCATGTAAAAATGTTACAACGAACATGGATAAGACTGAAAAGATCAAAGTCCTTCAATATGGGCACATCTCACTTAGTGATTAATCCAGTTTCCTACATGTCCTATGAAGTCAGTGTACACTATTCCAAATCTGCCTTGCACTTCAGATCTTGGCCTAAATTCAATTGGGTGCTAAACTGTAAATGAGAATAAAATGTTGACAAAAGTAATTTAAGGACCCAGCAAATTTAACTTTATGCCTCTGTCTAATGATCCAAAACAAAACAATATATGAAATCATAACATTTTTAAGCAATGATATTTTGAGCACACAACTGCTTTATGAATTCTATTTTCTCTGTCATATGCATAGAGTCACTGTCCTTAAACAACAGACATTTCTAGAAAGAACAGCAACAGACAGGGATTTGTTCTTTTTTTCTAAACAGTTTCAGGTCCATTCCTGTCTTGTACTAGAAATTGTGGTTGCACTCCCACTGCACATGAAAATGCTCACACTTCACTTTCCACACTCGTTGGCCACCAATCATGTTGCACGTATGACAGTGTTCATCTCTTCTTCCTTCAGAGAGATGCCTCAATGAATCAAAACACCAAGAAACTGCCTTACTCTAAGCCTCAGACAAAAGTTTCTTTCACAGAATCTATGTTCAGACTGCTAATAATTTCTGGTTTCACTTAATTTAGGTGCCAAACTTAACTGCTCCCCTAGAACTGGTAGGTACCTCTGCCTCTAGGCTTCCCTCAATGATGGAAAATGATTGTTGGGCAGAGGTGCTCTAGGGGTCTGAAACCACCTTCTTTGGAATCCTTGGACAGGGATCCCAGCAACAAGCCCTCATACACCCTGGGCAGGAAACCTCCTCACACCTTCTTGTGGCACCATGCCATTGCACAGCCAGGAATACACTCACAACAGAACAAGAAGGAAGGCAAGGCAGAAGATTACTTTGGTCAGCCTAGTTGTTGAGATATCAGCCTGGGAGAGATACAAATGACCCAGATTGTTTCCATTTCCTTTCTCTCTGACAATTGTCCAATGTATACACAGAAAGACAGCAACTAGCACTCTAGTTCTGGTCTTTGGTGTGGATGTTACCCATTCAGGACAGTCTTGGACAAGATGGGAGCTATAAATCATGATCTATAGCCCAACTGTAGTGCATCTGTATGAATGCATGTAGCATGGGCAACAAACAGGAGGAGCTGGAAGCTATTGTACAGCAGGAAAACTATGATATAGTTGTCATCATGGAAACATGGTTGGATAATAGGGTTGAGAGTCTATGGGTAAGTATCAGAGAGAAGGCCAACAAGACAAATATCATGGTGGGAGTCTGCCCAACCAGGATCAAGAGGCAGACAACATAACTGGCTGGGTGAAGTCTCACAGTCACTACCACTTGTTCTTGTGGGGGACTTCAATTTACCAGATGTCTTCTGGAAATACAATACAGCAGAGAGGAAACAGTCTAGGAGGTTGCTGGAGTGTGTGGAAGATAAATTTCTGATGCAAGAGAGCAAACTAGGGAAGGCTCCCTGCTAGACCTATTGTTTGCAAACAGAGAAGGACTTGTGGGTGATGTGAAGGTTGGAGGCCATCTTGGGCATAACAACTACGAAATGATGAAGTTTCGAATTCTTGGGGAAGTAAGGAGGTAGGTTCATTGAACTACCACTTTGAACATCCAGAAGGCAGACTTTGACCTGTTTAGGGGATTAGTTGACTTAGTCCCTTGGGAGGTAGTCCTAAAGGGCAAAGGAGTCCAGGAAGGCTGGACATATCTCAAGAGAGAAATCAATGTATCTGATGACTATCATCAATGTATCTCTTAGAGTTTGTAACTTACTCTTACCCTCATCTCAAATAAATTCACAGTGAGGATAAAATTTATCCTCTTCCAGACAATGTTTTTGAAAAATCTTTCTCTGTGCCAACAGCACCAGCTCTGGCAGCCTGTGTTCCTTTTCCTAACAAGCTGTCTAAGACATTCCTACTGCTTCACTGGTTTCAGGTCAGCATCTCCTCCATCACTCTTAAGAACACCTCTGAGTAAATGGACCTGATGCCATTCTCTGGTGACATCATTTACATTCACTCTTGGGCAGTGAGAGTGTTAGACAATCACTGTCACATCCAGAACAATGTCTGGCACCACTGAAGAGCGGCATCAGCCCAGGCAAATCCTATGGTTATTGGGACATAAAAGGGATGTAACCAGGGCACAAAATGTCCATCAGTCCCTCTAACAATGTACGTCTCCATCCTGTTACATTTCACCGTGCAGGATACTGGGTTTTGCTTCTGGCACCAGGGCAAAAGAAAACAAGTTCACTAGAAACTTCTCCTTCCTCACATATGTGAAGGAGAAAGGAGAAGGTGGAGCAAAAAGGGACCCCACTGAAGCCATCAAAATTATTTTTCTGTTGCCATGACTGCTGATGCCTGCATGTTCTAGCAAGACAGAAAAATCTTTGCAGCTCTAGATATTTCTTTTCAGTTGCTGGCTATTATACCTTGTGCTTTTTCCATACTTCAGGCAGCTCCATGATATGGTTTTTTGGCCTCTAGGTTTGTGACTTTCTTTTTTCTTTTTTTCTTTCTCCCTAAGATATTTCAGATTGTCTAGAAGTCAACACTATGGGAGTATTAACATTTGCCCTAAGCTTCAATATAAGCTAGGCAGCTGCCTTTTGCACAAGAAATTTTTATGTTTTTGTTAATTAGCTTTACAGTAGTCCATCTTTGTCTCCCACTTTCACTGCCTTGGAAATTTAAGGTTTGGAGCTTTTTCTTACAGATCACAGCCTGCTGTTTTACTGGCTCTGAAATTGCAAGATTGATTCAGAAACCTTAGATTAATCACAAAATATGCTAGGTCTTCACCTTCTCTTTACACTGTCAATTTAAAAACATACTGGTCATTTCAAGGGCAGTGCAACGCTTTTCAAATATCCCTAACAATTTCATAGGTAACTACCTCTGTCTGAGTGGATAGAAAATGCTTAAGAACATAAAGTTGCTCAGGACTACCTACCGTCAAAGATAAAGTTGCCTACTGTCTTCTTTTCCCTTTTCAGAGATGACCTAAAGCTGTCTTTGTACTTTCCTCAGCTATCTACCATTTCCCTGAAAAACTCAGCAGTGGCAGTGCTGCCTGATAATCCCAGAAGTGTTCATCTCAGACAACTTACCCATGATGTTGTGCACTGTCTGGCCAGTGCTCAGAGCCACTGAGTGTCCCAGAGGCAGTCTCCCTCTGTCATCTCAAGCCCTGGCTGGTCAGTGTGGGGTTAGCCTGAGCCTCTGAAACACACCAGGGCTTGTTTCCGTTGGTTCTTGGCAGACTTCCTCAAAGCTCTCTTTAATTCTTGCCTTTTGTGAACATTGTCTAGTCAGATTGACCATGTGCTGTCACCTCCAGACATGCTTTTCTGGTACCAGCCTCCAAGCCAGCTCTCAGGTATTAGCATTCAACAGCTATGTCAGTCACCTCTCTCTGATGAAGCCAGCTGGCTGATCCATGGCACTGGAGGAGATCATGTTAAGGGAGATCTTCCCAGAGAAGATCCTCAGTCCCTGTGGGAATTTTGTCTATGTCATTCCAAAGCTCATACCTGTCTTCCTGCATCTGAGTTATGCTTTTATAGGTTTACTGGTATTTTTTTTTCCCTGTCCATACACTTTGATCCAAGGGATAGAATATCTATGTGTTTATCCATTTACCCCAGCTTCAGTCATATTTTCAGTCTGTCCACGAGAGTTTGTGAAATGGAAAACATGACCAGACATCTGTGGATATACCAAATATAAACCTCAAATGGGTTTTCCCAAGCATATTCCCCTTAGTATGAAGTGACACTGAGGCTGAGATGCTGTTCAACCAAATGGAGAAAGCCGTAAGTCGATATTACTGTCAGTGGAGAAATTTGAGACCATTTAGCTCATTACCAGTTAGTAGGACATGTACATTTCACAGTGGTGCATACTCTGTCACCAGCAGTAGCAGAAACAGAAATGGAATAACATTAGTAGCCTGGAGAGAACCAAACATAAGATTTGAAGTATTAGAGCAGCCTTCCTAAGTAAGAACCAGACTTCCAAGTATCAGCTTTCCCACTGCTCAAAACATCAGAATGTTGGGTCTTGACATAGGGGTTGGCTACATTAGGCCATATGGTGAAGACTATGACTTGGAAGTGTGTCTTTGAACAGTGTTGTGCTAGCTCTTAAGCTCCCCACCAGCAAGGTCCTGTTCTGGATCCCAAATGAATGACCAAGGAGGCTGACCTGAGGTACATTGTCACTGAGCAGTGAAAAGCCTCAGTCTTCAGCTACAAGTGAATGAGAAGCAGGTTTGTCTACCATCCAGTGCAGAGTTGAGAGACAGCTGTGTGATACTCAAATGCAGCTCAAGAGATTTGCTTCATTACTGAGATAGAGAAGTGGTACGTTAGCTCAACAGACTTCTGAAGGGAAGAACCAAAAGCATTTTGGGATTAGATCAACTCTATCTGTTGTAACTGGACTTCTGACACCCACTGAAGCATCTAGTAGAATGGTTGTACATCCACCTGGCTTATAACCTAAATCTCTGAATATTAACTTGAATAGCTTCATTGCTGTTCCAGGGAGATGCAGCAGCAGCTGCAAGATCTTATGCAAGTGTGTGACAGGTTTACAATTCTTTGCCAAGTGCCTGCTGTTGAAGAGGTCAGAGAACTTCCAAATGAAATTACATACCCAGTTCAGCTGGCAACTGCCAGCAAGATAAATGAAAACAATCCCAAATCCCCACATATTCTTTACTAAGCACTGTAATATACCACCTCCTCCTGTAAATTCCAGATGTTGTCAAGTTTCATCTATAGGAAAATTATTGTTGGAAAAGTACCCCAGCTTCTTCTAATAAGTTACTCCTGTGTTTTCAGTGAACACCAGTATCAGGAAGTATTTTTCAAATGTGTCATGGAAAATTAATTTCTTGTCATATTCCTTAATTGGATTGCATTTTAATTGACCATTTAACCAATAATGCAAGACATTTATATTTTGAGATTTTCTGTCTCAAAAACAACTCCTCACAGATTCCATTTTTTCATAGCCATGAATCATGACATCACAGCCATTTCAATGGAAAGACACCTCACAATTTTTGTTGCGTTATCAAACAGAAGCAGCTGGGTAATGTGGGTGAATAATCCTGTTCTGTATATTCAGCAATAGCAAAATGAATACTGAAAATTACCAGCAAACTAAATAGCTACTTCTATAAATACTCTCTTTCAAAAGTTCACCCTATTTTAAAAGCCACTTGTTAAACGCTATTTAGTATATATATAAAGACTGATGGATGAAGACCAAAGTCCTTGAAGCAGACACAGGAAAAATACCTCATAGCTAAGAGTAAAGAAATCTTCCCTATCAGTTTGCCTTGTCTGTATGATTTTTTTTCCCATCAGCCATGAAAAGGTAAACAAATGTCCTGTACAGCTGTTACCGCAGCGCTTTCCACCACTGCCTTTCATTCCTCTCAATGTTGAGAGGCAACATTAAGCCCCTGCTTGGATTTAGAGACACCCAATTTTTTCTACAAGGGCTATGCAGGGAGTGATGAGCACAAAAATCTTCTCTGGAGAATCAAAGGACTGTTTAATCAGAATCAGCGGAAAAGGATGTGAGCTACAGTGGGAAAATACCTCAACGGTTTCAAACCAATCTAAGTGGGACCAAAAGAAAAAATGATACCAGTAAGCACAACACCTTGAAAGGAAACAAATGCCTTTCCGTGCACCACGATCTGAGTTGCTCAAATACTCAGCATGATGACACATTACGACTGACAATAGCACTGTTAATGAAAGAAGAGAAGCCAACAGCATCTGGGCACCATGATACCACATTCTTAGAAAAGTTATCCTGCCCTACAAGTGGAAAAACTTTGTGGTACTGAGACATATCCTGTCTTAGTGCTTAGATTATGAAGTACTTTATTACAGGAATTAAGGCATACCATGCATATTGGATGCAAAATCCACGCAAATGATTTGTCACTGAAGGAAAATCTGTCTTCACATGGAGAGAAAATGTGCACTAAATAACACTGAAAGCTCTGGAGGAGATTTTGAATAACTGAGCTAGTGTCCCTCCTTCATACAAAAACAAGTGAAATGGATCTTTCCCCCCTCTTCTGCCTTGAAAATATCAGAAATAATTACCAAAGTTTGGCTATTGCGTTCCCCGTGCTTAAAAGCCCGTTTTCTTTTTCGTGTGAAAAGAACGTTAAATGCATCACATTTGCTGCTGAACAAATGCATTTGCCAGTTCTCTTAAATGCCAGCACAATTGCTTTAGCAGAGTTAATAAGGGGGGTGGTAATCCTAACAGCCTTATTTTTGTCCTTAGCATTCACCCCAAAAGGAAATGTGTTTCTTACTAATAATAGTGTATGTGACAGAAAATACCAAGTACATGCAACTGTTCCCGTTCACTTGCCAAAATGGATAATTCACATCAGGGCTTAAAAAAGTATAACAAAACAAACAGAAAAACACCCGAAGTACGCAAATTAACCCTTCCCTTTCTACCATCAATTCTTCTAAGCCTGAAGTTTGAATCTAAATTATTTTGCTACTGACCAGAGGGTGAGTTAAAAGGAAGAACAACAGCTCATGCTTGCACTCCCTGAGGACCATTTTAGAAGCCACCCTGTCTGTCACATTTTTTTCTCTAGCCAACCGTTAAGTGCACCCTGCCAGTGTAAACCAGACCTGTAGAAGAAACAGTGTATTCACACCCATATTTATTACTAGCCATCTACTTTCTGCAGTGGCCAATACATTTTTGATAGACTCAAACATTCAAAAGTCATAAATCCACTTTCTTCCCACTTCACTCTCTGAGAAATTGTGTAACTGGGCTTGAAACCACAGAGGCTTAATCAAAATTTATTAATAAATGTTACAAGGTTTTGTTTGTTTTGGTTCATGATTTCTGAAACTAGATGTACTCACAGTCACACTTCCAGGGTTTTCCATAACCACAATGACAAGGAATTATGTTATTAACACCCCCATATTTCTAGTGAATGAAGCTACAGGGGGAAAATGAAAATGTCTCAGTATCATACAACTCCAGATGAAACAGATGTGGCAATGCTGCTGCCCTGGTTGTTCAAGTCCTGTACACTTAAACCACAAAACCCCAGCATACAGACTTCCAGGGTGCTGGAAGTGAATGCCACAACTCATTCAAGGGAATAAAATGGTCCAAGATAGTTGGAAGGGAGTATATGTCTGCATCTCATTAACAACCTGTCTCAAATTAGCAACCATCTCTCAGAGAAAAGTCTTCTGCTGAAAGTTTAACAGCTGATACCGCTCCCTCTGCTACCTAGCCAGGTGTTTTTTCTCCTGACTAGGGAGACTTCACCCCACCAGGAGAACCGCGCTGACAGAAAGCATCAGGAGGAGCCTGTGCCTGGGCTGCCCGGTAGCACCTCCAGTTGCAATGCATTCACTGTTTACCAAGAGCCTGTTTTCACAAGCTGGGATGTGTGTCTGTGGGTGTCCCTGGCTCAGAGGGGCCCATGTCAGGGCAGGGCAGGGCTGTGGGGAGCTGGATATAGGCTCTGCTGTGACATTGCTGGGGCAGAGGCTGATTTCCCCCGGGGTTGACATGGGGTCCTGGGCTGTGGGGAGAGCCCCAGGATGAGGGCAGGGACAGGAAGGGATGGCAGTGACTTTGGGGATGTGACATAGTCTGGGGTAGTCTGGCAGCGGGACTTTGCTCAATCAATGGCTCTTTTTCTTTCAGGAGGAAGGGAACGTTGTGGTGTTTTACTGTGTGACACAGATATCTGCAGATACATAAAGCCTTCCCCTTGAGCAGCCACAGATACCTCTGTGCAAAAGACAAACTACTTCCTAAATAAACCCTGTGTTTAAAGGGGGACCAGAGGGTTGTAACAATTACACCATGTCCCCACTGTTTGCTAAAGGAAACTCACTCTGTGTCTTTTACTCAGCCTTCTGGCCACAGTGTCACAACTGGAAATTCCGGTACCATACTGTGAGTATTTTCCTCCATAGAGCAAGGACTCTCTAAACCCTCATAAGACCCTGGTTGAATCCACTTAATATCAAGCAGCAGCTTAGCAGTCAGGTCCTGAAAATCCATTTGTGACAGCCCAGAACCTGACAACAGATTCTCTCTTTCCTCCCTTTTGGACTCTCTGGAGGTCAGCACAGTCCTCAAGATCAGGCATCAGCTGCTAACAGGAGCTGATCTGCACTGAGAATCAGTGAGGTGTCTACCTATCCACCCTGGACTTTGGCATGACAGGTTCACAGTAAGGCGTAGACGCACTTCTCAGTGGTCCTCTGTCTGGCAGCTGGACACTGAATCCACACTGTTTCTCTGAAAGGTTCATTTTATTTGCGCAGCAGGACTCCAAAGGCTGACCAAAACACAGGTCTGAAGCCTTTCTAGTCTCTGGTACTTATGACATATTTATTCTCTGTAGGAACATTGCTTTCTAGTTTAATCTTCCAGGAAAAACATATAAAAATAAAGTAAGGAGTAAAGACTTACTAAATAAGACTCTTAATCTGGTCACATTAATCTTCACTAGTAGAAAGCATTATTAACCAGCGGTGGGAAAAGAATGTGGTGATCCAAATCCTGCCTCTTCTCCCTGCTTGGACAGGGACAGTCCAGGCAGTGCTCAAGCCTTCTTTTTCTCCAGGTCACATTAGAAATGCTTCACTGTAGTTTTCTAAAGATGTTTTTAAAAGAAAATTTTCCTTCATCTGCCTCTCAAAGCAAGGAGCTCCAGGCTCTCTTAGCTTGGCATACTTAGAACCATTCTCCTACAGTGTTTTGAAAGGTCCACTAGTGCACATTCAAAAGCGATGACCTGTGGTAGTATGCTCACTCTGAGATCTCTTAGGGGCACCCTACAACTTAGTTTGACTATGCAATGGACAGAATAAACTGACACCATGTAGACTGTCTTAACACCCAGACAGAGGCAGCATTGCAAACCAAGCATTGCTCTCATAGTGGCATCCTCTGTCCAGCAGACAAATATTCCCATCTGTCACAAATGTACTGTTCTACTTATTTACCCTTCAGTGAGCTCTAAGCAAAAACAGGCTGATCTCCACAGCTGACTAGATTTTGGGACAGGTAGTGAGGATCTGGGCTAGAGATACACCTATGAGTTTCTACACAGTGTTATTGTCCCTTCTACCAGGGAGCATAGGGGACCAAAATCCTGGAGTGAAAAATTACTTTTTTCCATATGTGTTAACAAAAATTAGCATGACTGACAGCTTTCTGGGTGCCGTGGTGCACGGATGACTCCCCGTGACTGGGTAACAATGAGGCTTATGGCCTAGGTGGTAGGAGAAATGGTTCCTTTTTAAGTCATTCCTAAAAAACCAGACATGCATAAAATCCTAAATATTAGTGCCATTCCTAGCCTTATTAAGCTTAAGGACATTCCTTGATTGTGTATATTGCTAACTAATTCAATAATTTTCATTGTCAAGATGCAGTAGCCAAAACCACCTCCTTATCCAAGACTGAGAGTTTGAAATGGGGAAAGTGCTAAGAAAAACAAAACAAAACTCCAAAACAGAAACAATATTAAAGCTCCATAAGGCTTTTTTGTATGTTTGTTTGTTTTTCAGTTGCTGAAGGATTTTTAAACTCTTTTTCATCTTCTTTCCCTTTCAAAGGCTAGTCTATTTTTTGTTGCATTTTGAGGACATTTGTTCAATGTGAAGCGGTTGCATGGTTCCCTGGGCAGGGAGCTGTCAGCAAACCCAAAGATCTGCCATACAAACCAGACCCCACATGAAAACTTGCCACATGTCTTGAGGAGATGTCTCAGGAAGCAGCCATTTTCTGAGAGGAATGGTTCCTCCTTTCCCCATTTCTTTCATCGTCCATATTTTTATGGGAGCCCTTTTAGCACAGTATTTATGTCTGACTCATACAAATCAGCTCCAAAGCCTGGGTTATGCCAAAAATGGGCTATTCATATTCATTCACGCTCTTGTACACATCTCTGCTCTCATAAAATGGAACATGTGTCTGATGAGCTTATTTACTTTCTAAATGTGTAGCTAGGAAGGATAGAGAGTGTGCAAGATATAATGGTAGTAGCACTGGAACAACATCAATAAGGCATCTGCAAATAGAAACTTCCCAGTTTGCCTGACCTCTACCAAGCTCTGTGGAGTCTGGTTATAATAGTGTGTAAGAAACTCTTTGGTGTAGATTTTATTGTTATGCCCTTTAAAATGCACAGACATGTGGTCCGTTGGTTAATTCCCAAAATAACAATGCTGCTCAGTACAGAGATGACTCATACCTAAGATGTCACTTGACTGGTTGTTGTTCACTTCCACAGGGAAGAAAACTGTTAAGGTCATCACCTGTGCTGTCAGGTAGAGCCCCTTAGAGTCCAGGGCTCCTTGACTATCCCTATCTGCAGCAGGCTGAGTCTGCTATGACTCATCCTGCACACAAAACTCACAGTCAGCTCTCATATCACAGCTCCACTGGATAATGCAATACAGAAATTGCTTGAGGAGCAAATCTCTCCACTCCCTGGTGTGCAGGACATACAACACCTTGCAGCACTGACAGACTATCCCAGTGTAAAGAGGGAGTGCTTATCATGCTGGGCTGCAGTCAGGAGATAGTCCCCCTCGTAGGACCCCATACAAAAGGAAGATGGTCCCCATCTAGCCATCATAGGACCCCACACCTCAGCAGCAGCCATTTTCCTGTCTTCCCACTGTTCCTTGTATCAATTCTTTATTATGTTTTCACTCACATAACAGCATTATATAAAATTCTGGTTGGTTTATTTTTGAGGAAAAAGAAGTCAAGGTAGACAATTTTTTCCTTCCTTCCTTCCTTCCTTCCTTCCTTCCTTCCTTCCTTCCTTCCTTCCTTCCTTCCTTCCTTCCTTC
>JAAGNO010008586.1:48853-86249 GCA_033439905.1 Ceryle rudis
CTTCCTTCCCTCCTTCCTTCCTTCCTTCCTTCCTTCCTTCCTTCCTTCCTTCCTTCCTTCCTTCCTTCCTTCCTTCCCCTTCCCTTCCCTTCCCTTCCCTTCCCTTCCCTTGGGGAAGACACAGAGATGAAAAAAATTTGCTCAATCCCAGCTGAAGTTTAGGAAACCAGAATAAGGAAGAGCCTGCCTCCTCTATTGCCATGGCCTGCCAGGAAACTGATGCCCACTGCAGTACATCTCCCAGACAGCACAGCCTTGCATAGGGAATCAGCCATTTGGCAACCTTATCCTCATGCTTGTAGAACATGAGGGCAGCTCAGCAGGCAGGCTGTGTCACAGGGTCTGGGAAATGGCATCAGAACCAGCTCTGATGTCTTTCATATCCCCCAAAAAAGGTATAGAAATCTCCAGCATCCTGCTAACACAGTGCAACATGACTGTTACAGTCAGGCACTATAAAATATGCAGCACTTTTTGCCAGGATGTTTTATGTTGTACCTTCTGTCTCTTTCATGTCTCATAAACCTTTTGGTAGTAATAATTTTTTTTTTAATAGCTTTCAAGTTTATTTCTACATATGAGGAAAACCACTGGTGTTTTCCAAAGCTTTGATTTCTGGTATTGCTTTTTTTAGAAATCATCTTCTCCTTGCTTAAGCCACTAAGGATTCCAGAACAAAAACATCAGGTGACACTGCAGACCTCTCTTCATGTGGTATAATATCAAAATGTGCACATGAGATAGTGGGTAACTGCTCAGCCCTCAGAACTTTCTCTCAGTTCTCTCTTTGTCCATAAGTAAGTATCCTAGATAAGCCAAGGTCTACCAAGATATGACAGCAGAAAATGACATCTCTCTCCTTTTTTGAAAAATAAGAAACACGATTCCATGTTTTTCAAGAGTGTTCTTTCCCCACATCATTCCTGACGTGGTGTCCCTTGTGTCATAGGAATACTTATATTTGTGCTAAAAGTATGGTGGAATTAAGGAGCTGAATTATGGAATATCCTTAGGGAATTATTTAGTAAATATGTATTCAGTGCTATAAGTCCACTTCAAAGTGTTAAATAAAAAAAAGGAAAAGGGAAAAAAAAATCAGCTCTTCAGAAGTATTTTTATGAACCTCAGGGATGAATCATCTCTGGCAGAGGAGACTTAACAGGATGCAGAGGGGCTGACTCCACACTGAATCAGGGAAATCACCATTCCTTCAGTGTGATGGATGATATTTTTAAAGTAGGTCTCCCCTTACCATCACAAAGGGTCCCCCTTGTACATGACTGACAGGCAACGTTCTTTGACTCCATGACCAACCTTGTTCATAACATCCTTGCTCATAACGGTGGCTAGGGGTGTGAAATAAGAGTGACAGGAATCCTCTGCTTCTTAGAGAAGGATTGAGAAAGGCTGATTCTTCCCCCTCCCATCCCTCCTACCCCCCAAAAAATACAGCTTCTCTGATAAACACCCTCACCTTCCTTCATCGGGTGTGGGAATTCAACATCAGACAGAGCCATCTCTAACCTCTCATGTACCTTTCAACCTGATTGCTACTGAGGCACCAAGGCCCTCCCTCTCTATGGCAGTTACAATGAACTCAAAGTTCCACTTTCAGGGGTGGAGGTCAGTTCCCTGATACCTCTAGACAGAAGCCTGTAATCAGTTCAGTTTCTGTCCAAGTGAGGGCTGGGAACACACTGGATTTCTTATATCTACTTATTAACAGGATAACTAATCTAATGGATGCCTTCAGGTGCTTGAAAGCTGAAGGCAGGAGCAAGTGTGCATAGGCATCAGGACATCTACATTTTTATGCCAATTTGCTACTTGCCTGGAATTAAAAAGAGGATGACAAGTCCAGATCTGCAAAGAGTTTAATGGGAGCTAGCAGGCTCTAACTATGGCTGACAGGGCAGAGAGGGATGATGTCTTCCCTACCGCACATAGAATTTCTGTTACTCTTTTAAATCTTTTTAGTCTAAATTTTAAATTGTCATGGATTAGGCCTAGCTGGCAACTGAGCACTACGCAGATATGCACTCACAGCCCCCCTGCTCCTGGCTCCAGTTGGGATGGGAAGGAGAATTGGGAGAAAAAGGCAAAACTCGATGGTGACTTCTTCAATGATTTCCTGAGATCTTTGTCCTCTGTCCCGTTTGTTATCATTTCCGAGATTCCTGCGTGGCTGGGGCTCCCTATTCAAGCTCACTGTGTTATCAGTGCCACCCACTTAGTCCACATGGCATCAGTTACACAGTGGGCAGAGGGGACCATCCCTTTGAACATCCATCCCAGCAGCACCAGCAGTCGACGTGCCAGTAGGAGCTGTGTCCCGGTACCAACCATTTCTGAGGCAGCTCAAACTCCTTCATATGCTAGCAGGATCTCTTTTTCAGTTGGAGTATATCTGACCTTAGATCCTTTGTATCCCCAAATCCCAAACTCTAGAGGTCAGCCTTTTGTCTCCCCAAGTGGTTCCTAGAGGTTCCAGGCAGGACCATTCTTCCTAACTACATAGAGCACATTTTTAACATCTTGTCCTGCCTAGACTGACCTGCAGGCTACTGCATCCCACTTAATTTGTTCAAAGGTTTGTCACTGCTCAGGGGCCCATTTAAAACCATTCTTCTTCCAGGTCACTTGGTAGAGGGGACTCGCAATCAGACTGTAGTCTGGGATATGCATCCTCCAGAAACCTACAGCACTCAAGAAAGCCCGTGTTTCCTTTTTACTGGTTGACACATAACTGCTATCTTGTTAATCGCATCCAATGAGATCTGGTGACACTTGTCTTGCCATTTTATTCCTAAAAATTGGATCTTCTGTGAAGGTCCTTTAACCTTACTTCATTTTATGACAAAACCATCCTTCAGAAGGTTTTGAACTATTTTATTCCCTTTCTCAAAAACTTCTTCTGCTGTGTCACTGTATAGGATGATGTCATCAATGTATTGCAGGCATTCTGGACCCTTACCCTGTTCCAGTGCAGTCTGGATCAGTCCATAGCAAATATTGGGGCTGCACTTCCACAACTGGGGTAATCGATTCCAGATGTACTGGACACTCCTCCGAGTGAAAGGAAATGGCAGCCTACACCCTGGTGCCATAGGAACAGAAGTGCATTAGCAATGTCAATCATGACGTACCACTTGGCTGCCTTTGACTCCAGTATTGAAGTCTAGCGCACCTGACATGGCAGCACTCAGCAGCAGCATGACTTTGTTCAGGCCATGGTAGTCCACTGTTAGTCTCCATTTTCCATTAGACTTTCACACTGGCCATATGGGGCTGTTGAAAGGTGAGTTTTGCTGTTGACTCCTTGTCTTTCCAGTTGATGAATCAGCTTAGGGATGGGCATCAGGGAATCTCAGCTGGTGTGACATTACTGTTGGTGCATCGTTGTGGTAGCAACTGGCACCCTCTGCTCTTCAACCCTTCAACAACCCCACCACAGAAGGGTCCTTCAAGAGACCAGGCAAGGCGGACAACTGCTCATTTTCATCCATTGCCAAGTCAGCTATACCACAGGCCCACTGGTCCCCTTCTGGGTCCTTGACAGTACCCTGAGAGAGTCTATGACAAGAATGCATGGGCCTCTGGGCCAGTCAAAACAAGGTGTTTGTGCCACTCCTTCCCAGTTAGACTCACTTCAGCCTCCAGTACAGTCAGCTGCTGGGATCCCCCTGCACCCCAGAAATACAGGTGGGTTCAACCCCTCTATAGTTTGATGGCATCAGGGTGCACTGTGCACCAGTATCTACTAAAGCCTTGTACTCCTGTGGGTCTGATGTGCCAGACCACTGGATCCACATGCTCCAGTAAACCCAGTTATCCTTTTCCTCCACATGGCTGGAGGCAGGGCCCCTCTAATCCCAATCGGAGTCACTCAGTTCTTGTGAAAATGACTTAGAAGCCCTCCAAGAGGCTCAGAAGTAAGATCTGCCCTTCCACTCTGTCTTGATAATTTCCCACTGGAAATTGGAGCTGTGCTCTTCTTGGAAGAATCCTCTTGCAGCTCATGTACTCACCCAGCTAGGATCCAAGTGGGTTTTCCATCCCATTTCCTCATACCTTCTCTGTGGTCAGTAGGCAAAACCACAGGTTGCCCCATTATATGAACCTTCCATATTATCTCTCTTAGGAAGGGGAGCATCTACTTCTAATAGCTGAGACACGGGCCCATGCACATGGAGAGTAGGACATGCCTTTTTTGAATTGCTCAACTGCCAGGACAGTTCCTCCACAGCTGAAATGCAGGCCTGTAGGGAGGGAGAGGTAATTCCTTTGTATTGCTGGAGTTGGCCAGCCAATTCATCCACCATTTTAGCGAGGACACTACTGCCCAGTGAGTTGGCATATGATGGTGGTGCATTTCATAGGAAATTTCACTACATGGATGGTGTTTACTGGGCTTGGTCTGAGTCTGTGGGCAACTGCTTGTCATTCTGATCATTATAAATCATCTCCAGCACTGCTAATTAATTCAGGTAGTGGATACCTCTCTCCATGGTGGTCCACTTGCCTGGGTGACATGTAACACCTTTCTTGAAGGCATGCCTTTCCTTCATGGAGGACAGGAGTTGCATACAGGGTCTGAGGGTTTGTGACTGTTTTCTGATTGCCTTGTCAATGCCCCCTTCCCCAGACAGGGATCCCAGCTGCTTGGCTTGCCTACCCTCTAATCCAAAACTACCAGCCCTGTTATCCCAGCATCTGAGCATCCAGGTGATCTGCTTGCCTGCATGATGGATGAAATCCTTTTGCATATCTTGCAGCTCACTCAAGGACAGGAATCAGGTGGCCACTTCTGGCTCATCCTCCTCTTCTTGTGATGCCCCTAGTTCATCTTCGTCCCTCACTAAGCAAACTGAATTTTTGTGTGTATTTTTCTGTATAGGAGTGATGGATACCAGCACAGGTTGGTTCTCTGGTTCAGCTGCAGTGCCTGCTGGTCTGTTTTTAGGTTCAGAGACCTTCTCTTCCCTTTGAGGGCACTGAATAGTGTTGAAAAGGACCCAGTAGGTGTGGGCAAGGCCCCATTGCAGTGCTTTGTGTCTCTCTGGAATTGCCAGACTGACAACAGACTTTTCCCAAATACTTTACTAGTTGATCAGGATTCTACACTTATTCAGGGGTGAAATACCAAAACATTGGAGGTGATCACTACCCTAGACATTTGCCCATACTTTCCCAGACACCCTGCCACTTATAACTCTCCAGCCTTGTAGCAGATCTCATGGTGGTATTCTTGAAAAAAAATAGTGTAACCCTAAAACAAGACCTGGGACATATTCAGAGGACATAGCAACAAGAGCATGCTGGCTTGGACATCCCAAAGATAGTCAAAATTTCAAAAAGCTGTGAAAGTCTCCTCTCCTGTCTTGCCCATAGGTTGGGTGAGATTCCTCATAAATGATAATGCCACATGCACAAAGCAGCTTAACCTCGTGCCCCGTGGTATAATCACATCATGTCGACAGTATCCAGTACAGCAACATGAGAGTCTTGATCCATTTCCCAGATATGATAAACATCACCTCAGGGAATACACAGTGTACACAAGGATTTACATAACACCACCATGCAAATAAATGGATCAACATTGTGACCATACTCTATTTAACTCATGTGAAAATTATATAACAAAATTGGTTCAACGCACTTTGGTCAGATCTGTCACTATCTCAACCCTTCAGGCCCCATGCTGGGAGTCAAAAAGGACTGTCATGGTTTAGGCGCAGCTGGTGACTGAGCAGCACACAGCCAGGACAATACTGTATTAACTGTCTGACATTTTAATGCTTGTATACAGATTCCTGGGACAAAGTTGCAAGAATCTATTCTGGTTCATTTTTCAATCAACAGGTAAAAGGAAAGACACAGTGTTCCCAGTTACTCTTTCAATGCATCTAGCGTTTCTACCAGCAGAAAGTGTATTCTAGGAAAAGCCTGTATGGTTTTGATGTGGACTCAACACATTCAACACTTCCAACACCTCACTCAAGAAAAATTGATAAGAGGAGACTGCTGAATGACAAGCAGAACGGTCCCACCTCCCTTGGTGGAAAGACCCTTTCCATGTGTAAGTCAGGAACAGCTTTTCCATTGTTCTCAGCACTGAATGGCAGTCATCACCTCAGCTTTCCAAAAGCCTTAGCCCAGAGTTGACACTGCATGACACATTCAACTCAGCAGGGAGGGAAAGACAACTCTTCTTCCTAATACCAATACAACACACACTACTAAACGAACACGTAGGTTTAGTTTCTACCTCCAGACGAATGTTGTCCTGCTTTGAGTTAGTAATTCTGTTTAGTGATTTTACTTTTCAGCTCAGTTCTTGTAACTGCACTTGCTGAAGTTAACAGCAGATTTTCACAGACAGTGTCTGCTTGTAGCAGTGATAATGCTTGATGCTTAGAGTTACTACGGAGGATTGGTGTGCAGAAAGGCTCTTGCTGAAATCTGTTCCTGTGCATACCAAAGTGACTGCTTAATCTTGTGTACCATGCTGGGGGTGCAGAAAGTAAATGGCTGCACATGTGGGGAGGAGCAGCCACCAGGACAGGTGACTCTAAACTGACCAACAAGGGTTTCCATCCCGTATACATCAAATTCAGTATAAAGCTGAGGGATCACAAGGGTAAAGCTCTCTTCTTCAGTGGCCAGTGTCCTAGGAGGACTCCAACCATTCTGACTGTTCCTGAATCCAGTTCCTGTCTGCTGCTGAGTCCAGTCTAGGACTTCCCCTGTACCTGCTCCACAGCATCAGTGGTGATGGTGACGTAATTGCTATCAAGGGGCTTAGTTTAATATCGGTTTTGTAAATATTTGTATATATTTCATTTTATTGTTATTATTTTCATTAAAGCAATTTTAGTTTTCTTTTCCAATCTATAAGTCTCTCTCCCTTATTCCCTTTCTCTTCCCCTTTGGGAAGGGAGAGGGGCTAATAGAGAGTGTCTGTCATTCATCTACTGGCCGGACCAGCCCTAACTCTTGACAAGTGTGAAAGGATCCTCAGAGGCCCTTAATCCTTCTCAGTTTTAAATCAAATTCCTACTTCTGGGGGAAGAAGTGTCTTTCCTGCCCCAGGCACAGCTAAATAGTACCGTATGAATAAACAATAAAGCAAGGCAAGAGATCAGAGAAATATAACAGTGCTCTGACACCTCAAGTTTGGATTACTTACAAACTGCATCAATTCCTGGCAAGGCTGACCTAACTCGTGATCCTGAGAGCTTGATAAATTGAGTTCCACAGAATTCACCATGCATTGGTTTTCTGATGAAAACTTTAAAAAATGGGTCTTTTTGCTCTCCACAGCAGTATTGTTCTAACAATCTAACATCTGACTTCTCTTGCTGCTTTGAGCCAAGTTTCTTTCCATGCCCCTGTCTTGCTATACGCTCAGCTTTCCTTGGTTTTGCTCTCCACCTGAGAAGAAGCTGTGTTTCCATGATGCATTATTAAAGTGCGTGTGTTGTTTGTGAGCTACTCTGGTACCCTTCAGCAGGGAGACACAATCTAAATGTAAAATAGCATTACTGTGATAAATAAGGAGAATTCAAAACTCCGGCACCTTTACTGTATGTATGAGATGTGCTTGGATGCTCAAAGTTATCCTTCTTTTTTATGTAAAACATTACTATCTTGTAGTTTCTTCACTGAGATCTGGAAATACAGAAACAAAGTCTGACGTCTAAATGACTAATGTGTGCGACTGCACTGCAGGCCTGAGAAATTCCATCTGCACCTACCTGGAAATGACTGACTGGTTCATAGTAAACACTATTTAATAAGGAGAGGAAAGGTCTTCACTGGAAAATAATCCTGCCCCATCAGTTGACAGGAAGCTTATGAGGTGTTTTGTTGATTCACAGCACACAAAATGTGAGAACTGGGGAAGAGAGAGGCACAAAACCTGAAATGCTTCACTGGCATTAGTCAGGCATCTCATGGTGCAATGGGTATAATTCCCTCCCCAGGAGGGCTCTGCAGGGACCACGTATGAGAGCCGCCAAAAGTGAGGCGGCAGTGACCCTGCTCTGCATCACTCTTTCAACTTAATAGGAACAGCTGGTCAGTGAAGTGTCTGCTAGAAATTTAACAAGGCTCAAACAGTGAGAAGCATCTGCCAATAAATCAAAAGGGAGCACCCAGCTAAATGAGGTTTAATTTAAATTCATACCTAGGTCTGACAGATGAGAGCTTCATTGCTCTTCTGCATTGCATTAGCGCACACAGGTCTGTGCCCATGTTATCAGCACCTTGGGGAAGATGTTTCTGAGTGGTGGCCCAGGGTCTCAGGTTAAGTGCACAGCAACCGTGCAAAACTGCACATCAAATGCAAGGGGGGGGCTAGTGGGGAGGGGCAACAGGGAAGTAGTTTCTCCCTAATGGCACATTTTCCAAGCTGTTTGAACATGATGAAAGACACCTTGGCCACAAACGTTTTAGGCTCCACTGTGCCCTGTTGCTGCTGCCAGTCTGGTTCCACTGCTACCCGGCAGAGCAACCACCATGTCAGAAAAGGTTGTGGCCATAGAGGGAGTGTCCCTGCAATAGCAGCTGGGGATAGTGACGGGGAGGGAACTTGGCTAACAGTTCTGTTTCCTTGCCTGAGGAAGCCCAAGCAATCTTCTGTGAGAGGCTGGGTTCCCTGGAACCCCCAGGATACAGCAGGTGTGGGTAGAATCTCCCAAAACGTCACCTCACAGCAGGCCAGGGGTGGCTGCAGCTGGCACTGGAGCAGTCATGCCTCCCACTTCACTGGGGGGAAAAAAGAGTTTCCTGGTAGCAAGGGCTAACGTTCACCCTGAGATGCTCTCAGGCAGACAGGGTGCCTTCAAACTCCTGGCAGATCAGGAGAGTCATGCTGAGGGAAACATGGAGGTTTGCTGGTTGTGCCTGCACATCACTCTGCCGTGAGCAATGCTGACTTATTTTCAGGGAAATGCTCGATCGTTGCCTACATGGCTTTGGAGAAAAGCCTCATGGCTGCTTGTGATCACCTCCAGCGTTCTCAACAGCACCCATCTCACCTTGGACTTTGTGCTGTAGCCAGCCCCACTTTGCACCTATGTCTGCTGGCATGCCTGAAGGAGGCTGGCATACGATTACCAGCTGCGCTGCATGGACTTTCTCGCATGTGCATTGTGGGGAATTGAGTCTGCTGCACCCGTGAGCAGCAGGAGCATCTCCCCTGCCAGAACGCTGCAGGGTGCGATCAATGGCAATAATTACTTTTCAGGCCATCGGAGTAACGTAAGCAGCCAATCAAAGCTACATGGATGAGAACAGTAAGCGGGATGTTGCCGCAAAAGACTAACAGCAGCTTGGGGTGGAGGATGGTGAGGTATAACAGTAACAGAGCAGTGTCAAGGTGGCTGCCTATGTGCCTCCATGATGCAGGGTCCTGGAGCCAGTGCAGTGCCAGGCAGCCCTGGGTCCCCTCCCTACCCTCCCATGCTTCTGCCTTTGTCTGGTAAGCACCACAGAGCTATGTACATGGGCAGCCCACTGTGTTTCCAAAGACCATTTGCACTGTCCAGTTTTGCTTGCTTTGAATCTCTGATGACACGAGGAGCCACTGGGGTGTTTGTTCACAGTTCACAAACCAAAATACAGGGCTGGTTATTCCTTCATCTGGGGTGTGGAGTGACCACAGAGGCAAAGGAGAGCATGAAAGTGGGGAACAGCTGAATCATGAGCTGCAAGGTGAATTTCTTTGGTCTGGGCTGTCGCTGAATTCTGCATGACTGTTCTTTGCGTGAGTTGGAGAATCAGTCTGATCTTCTTTTTCAAATTGAATGAGGGATATCCAAAGCATGACGCACATCACAAAACGTGCCACGATGTATTTCTGGCGTATGCACAAATCCAGATAAATGCATCTGTAAGGAAAGCTGCTCTCTGAGAATTGTGACCACTGCCTCACATACTCATTGACCCCCTGATTGGAAGAAACCTCAAGAAACTTCCTGTTTATAATGTTTTCCAAAAGTTTCAAATAGAAGAGACTGAGAATAGTGTACAAAATGCAAGAGGAAAGAGGAAACTGTGAATAACTGACTTATTACAGATACACTGGTATATTGACATTCTAGTTAGCTTTTTGGATAGGAATACATGCTTGCATGCATGCACACACACATATGTACATATGAAAGGGATTAGATTTGTTCTGAAGCTTTTGACAACAGTAGCTACACATTTTACAAGTCAGAGGCAGCCATATTCCCTTCAGAAATCATCTGGTAGGAAAATAGCAAAAGCAGAATGTGCAGGCTTTTAAAGAAATGTGTAGGAGCAAAACAAGCGTACTTCTGGTTTAATCCAAACTGAATCATATGTCTTATGTCAAAGCTATAAAAAACAAGGAAGGTAAAGGAGGTAAGTCTTGTTTGTACTACAAACTTTTTTAAAACCTTGTATTAATTTATTGCTTTCTCTTCATACAAAAGAAGCACAATAAGTATCAATTCCTAGCAAGACAATTTCACCTCTTTCCTACCATTAAGAAACTAAGGAGACACATCCCCTTCTGGTGTAGTCTTTTACAGCTCCTCAAAATTCAAAGGAACTAGAACAGTTTCCAACAGTGGAGGACGTGACCCTCAGATCTTTAGTAAGTGAAAAAGCATCCTGTCTGAAACTATTTGGGAGAGGAAGCTTCTCCAGAGACAGCTAATAAAACACTTCCCATGCTCTGTAAAGGAGATCAGTTGATGCTGAGTGCAAGGCTGCTGCCGTTTACTGCCCGGGGGGAGAAGTACAGGCCCCTGGCCCTTTTCCCAAGCCCCAGCAGAGCAGTGTGTGGGTTGGATGAGTTGTTCGGCTGGCAGCAGCCACCATCTGTCCCGTTGGCCACCTCTGCCATTACGTAATGGCCCAGATCTGGTAAACTGACCAGGAGGCCCTGGAGAAGAAGGGCTCCCAGATGGCAGTTTTCTACCACCACAGATACTTATTACACTGCTCCCTCCACAGGTCTGGGGAGCTTGAGGGAAGGACAGTGCCCAGAACTGGGCTGCATGAAGTCCTTAGGTGCCAGGAGCCTGCTTCCTCCCTCCATTTTTCACAGCATCCTCACATCATGCCAGAGCATGGGCTGTACACCAGACTTTGCTCTGCAAAAATTTAGCAAGCCAGGCAGTTCTGGGAAGCACAACACGCTCTGCATGAACATACTATCTGCATGGGCTCAACATGTATCACACAGCAGGGCAGGAGATGCTCCCTACTCCTTCCTGACACTGAAAAGATGCTTGGGATCTGCCTAGCCGGAACAGTCAGATATCACACAATTAAGTGTGAGACTAGGCTAGGACATAAGGAGGATAAAAGACCTGAAAATATTTAAACAAGCTGAAAATCTTCCAGTAGCCTTGGAGCCATATTCAGATAAATGACCTTAGACAAGGTGCACCAAAAGGGTAATGTCTGCACCAGGGAGAATGTAGAGTGTGTAAATTGGGATCCTGTAGGACACACTCCCCACTGATATGACAGACAGTTTCAGAGCACCCACAAGAGGCTGGAGCCTCCGGCAGGGAGCCACATGCATCTGAACAATAGACTCCCGTCACTCCCTGCTGCCTGCTCAGTAGTTGCATTGGTACATGAGACAGGACCTGCAATCTCTTCCTCCATTGCTGCAAATCAGGGTGAATCCACTTATTTCTCTTGACATGGTTTGATGGAAAATGAGTACAACCGCCAAAGAGGAAGGTAATGTCGTTTCTATGGCACCAGTGTTTTTTTACCTAGACCTGTTCCCTTCTCAGAGCAGACTGAGAGCTCTTTGTAACATGGCTGCTGTCCATGAGTCCCAGGCCATGATGGGAGCTCCTAGATACAAGATCAGAATGAACAAAATAATAAAAAAAACCCAACAGTTCTTGCAATTACCTCCTCCAGCCTCTTTCTTTGTCATCCCCCTCACTCTTGGGTTCTGCAGCAAAAACAACATCAGCAGAGTTTAAGAGTGAACAGAATAATACTGCAAAGTTCAAGTTATCTCTGGTAAATCTTCCCAGAACAGCTTGAAGTGGCCACATGATTTTAGAGAAAGTGAGAAGTCACTTTCGCTCCAAGTCCAAGAGTAATTTCTGGGCTGGATCCATCCTGTCTGAACTACACAGGTCTCCAAATTTCCTGCCAGTTCTGGGAACATTGAAATAATATCAAAGTAATACAAAAACTGTCATCACCCCAAGCCATGTTCATCCACTGCTGCTAAACTATTCCATGCCTTTGCACTAATTATGCTGGCACCTTATACTACTGAAATAGCCCTTATTAAGGAGATTTAACCAGGTTCAGAATAAATGAAAAATCATTTGGCAGACTAGAAAACCATATAAAATCACTACCATAAGGAGGAAGACATTTCTGAGCTGCTGTCTATGTATTTATTTTCTGCATATGGAATCAGTCATTTTGTATGCTTGATAAAATCAAGGACGATTAAACTAAATTGAGCTTTAATTTCAGACTGAAGCATAAGTCTATGGCTGAGCATTTCTTCCTGCAATGTCTGGAATTACTAACCAGCAGCACAAACTAAGCTCAAATATCAGACAAGGTGGGAACAAGTTCATTGCTCATCAAAAAAAGCAGACAATGGTAACGGTGGTGGAATGTTTTGCATTCTTCTCAGAAAGGAAAAGTTCAGACAAGGTCTACATTCCAGTCTAGTATAGACTTAGAATTAGAATTGGGGCAATAAATGTTTCAGGAGCTGGGGAGGGATAGGACAACATAAAGCAGAAATGACCCAGCTAATGAGGAATCTCACCATTCTGTGCAAGTGGACAAATGAGCCCCATCGAGGGCTGAGTCCTCAGGATTCATGAACACGCAACGTCACCTCTTTGAGCTGCGCCACTGAAGATCTGTGGAGAAGTGATACTTTATTTGCAAATGCACAACTGCAACAATTATTTTTAATCCCAGTCTCAAATCCAACTTTAATATCTTTAAAGAACGAAAGTAGTTTTCTCTGCTTCTTATAATGTCTAATGTATCTGCCTCTTGGAGGGTTTGAGCAGCTGGTGATTCCCTGTGAATTGACTGGACAATCTATCCTCCCTACAAAGTTTGTGTGTGCAGGAGACATTATTTATATCCCACATTAGCTTTCAGTTTGACTCCAATTCTGAAAGGTCCCTGCTCCTGCATTTTTGATGGCAGACTGAGACTGGTTGTTACCCTTGCGCAAAGTACCGTGCCTGGGAGATTTTGATCTTGTTCTTTCCTCCCAAATCCTCAGATGACCTAAGAAGAACAAAGCTTTTCCAAGCTGAGCAGATGGCTTACAAGGGGATACTTGTTTAGGAAGGGCAGGCTGTGCTAATGACTTTTCCAAAGTCCCGCTGTCCCGTTGCCAACAATGTCATTTCCAGAGAGTGAATCCTGTGGCAAGACAGGGAGGAAAGGCGGTTTTAACAACACAGCACTGCCCTTGGTCAATGTGAAAAAGTTGTAAACTCTTTATGGCCATACAAACACTGATAAATCTGAGTTTTCTTGAGGTTCTGGATGGCTGAAGTCCTACAGAGGGGAGCTGAAGGGAGATGACTTAGATTTTCTGGAAAAGCCAAGTCAGTTGAGGCCAAAGAGTCTAAATGAATCATTTAATTAGAGGTTGCACAGAGTCAGAAAAGGATTTTGATTCCATCCAAACCTCCTCTTATCACAGGAAGTTACAGAGTAGGATATTACACAGCTTAGGGGAAATGAAATTAATATATTAAACTCTTTATTAAGTCCTTCTTTTCCTCATTTGTGAAAAATCCATCCATCTCACTCTCTAATGCACAATGGCTGGTCTCTCAGCGAGTCACTATTCAAATCCTCCCTATCCAGTGACAGTTGTATTACAACAGAGGAGGTGTTAGATGTCTGACTAGAGTTCTGCAGAGCAGCATACACAGGGGACTGTGGGTCCTACCATATTCCCCTCATTTCTAATGAACACTCATGTCTAGAACAATAAAATCTCCTCTTGTTACGATCACTTTGAAAGAAAAATCAGCTCTTAAGATGATTAATATACAGCTCAGGCACAGTAAAGCCTTCTAATATCTATTTCCATCTACCTTTGAAATGCAGACTGCTATACAGAGGCAACCAAATGTCCTAGTTTAACCTCTTACATGGTTATCAAATGAAAAGCAAGAACAGTGAGAAATTCATCAAATCAAAGGCTTAGCAAGAGGGTTCAGGGACTTCAAAACAGCCTCTTCTCACATGCAATACTTGTGCAGGAGAACAGGAGGGAGGAAACAGTCAGCTCAGATCCTCAGTTGGTTTAGGACTTACTCCTATCGGTTTCTGACAGCTTTTTCTGATATAATAAAATTTGATCCACTTCATAGGTGTGACTTATCACCAGTTCTGTTTACAGCACAGAGTGCCAAGCAAAAAACTTCCGCACCTGGAGATCATCTTCCTGTCTCAATCTGCAACAATCAAACTTACCAACTATATCTCCTGACATCAAGACTATTAGTATTATTATTATTATATTTATTTTCTTTTAAGGAGATAGGAATGCTATTTAAATGATTAGCTGTCCAAGCTCATCAGAGAACAGAATATAAATAGGATTCACTTGCAAAATGGAGGTAGGATCAGACAGTTGGAGTATGTTGAAAGGGAATTTCATTTTGCCCTGTTTACATAAAACGACAAAACCATGTCAGTGAAATTTATAACCCAAGTGTCACAGAAATCTGCAACTCAGTAAAGGTGTCAAAAATATTACATTATGCAGTATGCATAGATGTGGTTGAGAAATTACCTAAAGATTTGTTTAAGAAACATCAAAGCGCTTAACTTCAAACACATTTTGCCAGGGCTGATATTCTCTTTCATTTTTCAGCAGGTTTAGGGATTTAACAATAGAATTGGCAAACATTTATTCAGGTAAGTCAGTCTGCAGACCTCCTAGTTATAGCATGAAGACTTATTCCCTGGATCTCAGTTTACACATCATTCTATCTACTCACCAGCATTTTGGAACAAAGATCTATGCGCTGAAAGAGTAACAGCAATAGAAAATGCTGGTCCTCGTATCTAATTGCATGGATATCATGAAGATGAATTCCTGTTTATCCAGAGGAGTAGAGGAGGAACCAAGCAAAGCCAGACCAGCTCATCTGGATGGCCCTGAGGTCCCTCTAATCCTGTTTGGAATATATCACACCTTAGCTGAATGGTCTTTCTCGCAACACCCCCCTTTACAGGCACCTTGTTTGTGACAGCCTTCCTTACTTCAGGTCATCAAAGCCCTAGTCCAAAACATGGTGATAGAAGGTCTCGCCTTCTCTGTGTTTTGATTTTGGATAGTTTGTTATATCTGGAGCAAGTGAATTTTCCTCAGTATTGAGGAAAACAGAAACAGGCAGTCTTTGTGAGGCACCAGAAGCTTCCAGTTCCTATTTAGGGAAAGTCAGACATGGCAATGATTTAGGCATTGCAGATATGAAGAAATGACGCTGGGTTCCTATTTGGGAAATTACAGCATTTTAAATATAAGGCTGCAAATGGAGATATTTTTAGTAAAATTATGTTCTGATTACTCCAGGCTCTATGCGTTTGTGTGTCCTTCAGTCCTCATGTCCTTGGGAAAATGCAAGAGAAGATTTTGGGTTATAACTGAGGGTACTCTTGTACTATGCTACAGGAGCACGGTTCAGCAGAGAGGAGCTTTAGGTTTTGCCATGGGAACAGCATTACATAGAGTAACTCCTCTGGCCTTTTATCTCCATTTGCAAAATAGGACAAGAACCATCTCGTGGGAGCATAATCAATCCAATGCCAGTGGCTGTGCATACCCTTGTGACCCCAAGATGGGGGTTATTCCAGAAGCTCATCATTTTATTTTAGGTATTATTGCCAATTAATGCATTTCTGACACCAATTAAAAATCTCTAAAAGACCATTGGCTTGGAGTACTTTGAGTCAGGATGGACATTCACAATGAGCTTGTATAAATGTTATCTTTCAGATTTAATCTGTATGTGCTGTGTGTGTGCGCACACGCGATGTGTGCTGCTGTGTGTGCTGCTGTCCCTGACACTGCACGGCAGCCGTTCATTTATGTTAGAAAGTAATTGTGTTCTGGATGATGATTTGTTGGCTGGTTAATGGCTGTCACTGAACATACTGTATATACATTAGCTGTTCTGTTTTAATGAGGAACAGAAGTCTTTAACGTTCCTCTTCTGCATTTTTTTTTTTCATTCTTAATACACAATTATAAAATGACAAATGCAACCCTCAAAAGAGGTTGGACTAGACAATCTCTGGAGGTCTATTCCAACCTCAGATATTCTGTGACTCTGTGAAAATATCCTGGAGTCTTTAAACAGCAGTAGAGGGTGCTTATTATCACCTGTGCATGGACAGCTAGCCGAGTCACCAACACAGCCAGTAACACAAACAAGACTGTAGTGAGTTGCTTTTATCTCACACTGCAGCAGAAATGCCTTCACTTCATTACAAAATGTGAATGTCAGAGCTCACTGAGTGTTATTTCAGACAGATGTTTGTTCCCTGTAACTTGTTAAATTTTCTCCTGAAAAGTAGGTATCAAAAGCCATTATCTGGCTACATTTCAGCTAGTCCCCAGTCTTCCTGAGCCTTAATCAACACCAGCACACTGAATGTGCTTCTCTGCAAAGGGCTGAAGGGAAATTCCACATTGCCATCAAAAAGTGCCCAAGGCTAGGGCTTAGGTATGTGCATCTCCCTGCTGCCAGAAGAGCACTGGGGCAGCTGTGCATCTGCTGCTGCCTGCCCTCTCAAGCCCTTGGGCTAGCATCACTTGTGTAGCAGCAGCAGAGGGGACAAGTTGTGCTCCACATATGTAAGTTTAGGTCTGGTGTTTCAGTTGTCATGGCTGATACATGACAACCTGCTCAAAAAAAAAAAAAAAAAAAAAAAAAAAAAAAGATCTGCCCCTCTTCCCTCTTGTTTAATGAGGGCCACTTCTGTTAGGTAAGAGAAGACCAGTCTGTGGCATGCGCACTTCAGTTTTCTGAACGTTATCTTGGTTTTTTTCTTACTAAACTTTTGCTGTGCTGTAACTTTGTCAACGTGATCATCTGAGTTTCATGGAGTTCATTTTCTTCTGAATAACAAGTCTGAACAAAACCTTCCATTATATCTGTTAAACAAAATTGCTGGTGTCTAATTCAAAATGGCTTGGCCAGCATCCCATAGCCTAATAGAATACGTGCAATCCTGTGTTGTAAGCCATTTTTAGCTGGGGTTGTAGCACTGATCCCGTGCCTAAATGTCAGAATGAATCTTTCCACTAAACTTCCAGTCAGGTAGCAGGGAGGTGATGTGACCTGTCTGATACCATTTCTTTTAACAGACGACAGGCACTCTTTGGATGTGAATTGAGTTCTATTGTCACTTAGAATTTGTCCAGGAACTTGAAAACGAGAATCTTAACACTTCTAGTATCTGTGCTGAAGTAATTTACACGGAGTATCACAAGCCATTTTCAAGGCACATCTACCAAAGCTGAAAAAATACAACTTAGGAAAAGTGCGGGAAAGGTTTTCTGGTTCTACCTGCTATGAGATAGTTGACTGTTGCCACTGAAGAGCAGATGGTGTTTGTGGATAATCTTGACATTGCATTGCTGTTACCAACCATGATTTCCCCACAGACTACCTGGCCAGCATTTCGTTAACAAACAGACCTCCAATGCTTTTTGCAGCACAAAGGACCTGTGTTTTGCAAGGAAAACAATTCCATGACCACATGCTTGGCAATTTTGAAAGTTAAGTTATTAGTTCTTTCCAAATCGTGTTGTTTAGATGTATGACTCTACCCACCCACTGCCACAGAACTCACTTCATTGAGAGGTTGGCATATGTCTGGCAGGAGTTCCATGGGACATGCGGCCATGTTTTCCTTGCAATGTCCTCCTGCAAAAGATGGCAGACACAACAAACTTCCTGCACGTGCATACTGACCAGTGCTTTCAGGTTTGATAGATCTGGCCATGAACATGTCCATTGCTATAAATGGGCTGAAAACAATCACCTCTTCTTGGGGTTATGGAATGACCTGTAACCAGAGATTTTCTGTAAAGGTAGGCAAACCCCACAAGTTTTAATCTCTCCAGAAAGCAGCTATGCTCAAAAGGATGGTGAGAATCTAAGCTTAGCAAAAGGTAGGTAAGCCTTTTACTATGATGGTCCATTCTGCTGAATCTTCCCACTTCTACTCTGCAGACTGGGAAATCCACAACCAAGGCATCACAAATAGTGTGGCCAGCTGGACTAGGGCAGTGATCATCTCCCTGTACCCAGGTACACTGCTGAGGCCACACCTCAGTGTGTTAAGTTTTGGGCCCCTCACCACAAGACATTGAGGTGCTGGAGCAGGTCTAAAGAAAAGCAATGAAAATGGTGAAGGGTCTAGAGCACAAACCTTATGAGGAGTGGCTGAGGGTTATTTAGCCTGAAGAAAAGGATGTTCAGGGGAGACCTTGCTGCTCTATACAACTGGAAAGGAGGTTGTAGCAAGGTGGATATTGGTCTTTTCTCCCAAGTAACAAGTGATATGATGAGAGGAAATGTCCCCAAGTTGTGCCAGGCTCCCCGGTTTAGATTGGACATTAGAAAAAATTTCTTCATGGAAAGGGTTGTTGATCATTGGAACAGGCTGCCCAGGGAAGTGGTGGAGTCACCATCCCTGAGGTATTTAAACAATGTGTAGATGTGTTGCTTACAGACATGGTTTAGTGGTGGACTTGGCAGTGCTGGGCTAACAGTTGAACTCAATGATCTTAGAGGTTGTTTTGAACCTAAATGATTCTATGAGTCTATAATTCTGTGCTTCTAAGGCATATTTCAAGAAATGACAATCTCTTCGCCTGTCAGTCCATTGGTTTTAGCAAATGTGTTAGCGCACTAGAGAGGGGGTAAAGGACTAACACCAGTTCACTCAGGGAATGAAGCCCTGCTGCTTTGAGGGGGAGTAATCCATAGTATGAAATGACTTTTCAAGAAATGAGCATAATTGTAAGACATTTTGTAGCTGTAATGCCTCATGGATAGATTTACATTTGCATATTATACACTAACCGGTCCCGTGGGCATCGTTTAACTCTCTCCACACAGGCAACGCTCTGTCAGTTTTCATAACCCAGCTGCCTGTACAGGAATTGTTCTGTTTTCCCTCCCAAAACTGTGTGTGAAAACAGAAATGTTCTGCGCTCACAACTAGGCATTTTCGTCAAATCTCCTCAAAGTCAGAAAATATTTTGCCTACCAATTTAACAGGAGCTGCTACGTAACACAGTAAATCTTGTAGCTTATACTTAGCAAGAGCTGTTTGTTTCTGCTCTTTGAAGGTATTATTAGCAAATGTTCCAGGCTTTTGATATGTGCTAGAGAGTCCTCAGCAGAGACACGGGCATACAGGCTAAACTCTTTTCTCTGTCAATACAATGAACCCCAGCTGTTCTCATTCCATTTCTGCAAGCCTCATCATCACTCCCTGTTCCCCTGCAGTTCTGGGCCAGTATGGCCAAGCATTAAGGTGTCTGTAATTTTCTGCAAAGCATCAGAAAGCCTCAGAGGCACGGCCAGACTCCAAAAGGACAACGGTTATTATATACAAACACACAAGACTTTAGTACTTGTGCATCTACTTTGTGCCAAGGTTTTTTTGGCTCCTTTAAATTGGAGAGATACAAGAGTTACAGGAGTTAATAACTACAATAGCTAATAGTGACCTCCTTTTGCTGCAAATCCGTGTGCCTGAACGTTTGTAAATGGTGGACTGTTGACCCATTTCCCCTAGTCAGCCAGACATTTTGCGTCTTGCTAGAGCTAAGTAGACTCCATTACTGCCCTGAGATCAACCTGCTTTCCCTGCTGATAAAGTGGTGCCCTCAGGGGAAAGGAAAAGGGGTTGTTTTACCACCCCATCAGACCCTTCAGACACGTATGCCTTTCTTCTGTGAAGCCTTGAGCCTTGGTCTGGTGAAGTGAAGAGCATTACCAAGCTGTGCGGTCAAAAGCTGTGCAGTGGGCAAATACTCACAAGCATTCAAATATTTGAATGTCTCAGATCACTTTCATGGGGCAACACTCTTATGAGGACATACTGGAAACGACCAAGCTTTGGGAGGGGACAATGCTTAGGAGGAAAGGCCATGTCCAGGCTCTCCAGCCCTTGCACTGCCCCAAGTTCATTATCATCCCCAGAACGATTATGTGGCTAAACTGGAAGTCTCTTGGGAAAAGGGAGGTGCTGAGCCTGCCCACATGCAGTTAGAGAGCTGGAGGAGTAGCAGTGTTTACTTTCTCCATCCTACCAGCTGGTGCCAGGGACTTGGGAAACACAGAGCAAGACCTCTCCTGCAGAGCCAGCAGTAAAAGACTAGCCACAGGAAGGGAAGGTCAATAATAGTTTCAAGCCATATTTTACTTTTGCTGTTACTAATGCCGGAGGAGATTTAAGCTGGCTGTCAAAAGGCTCATATCAGGTATTTGAGGAAAGAAGCGTGCTATGCCAACCTTTTCCCTAACATAGCCACACTCCTGGAGGGCTGCACCAGGCAGCTCACCCCATCCAGAATGAGAGTCCAGCACCAGTTCTAAAGGGCGCACCAGGCTCAGCAACTGGAAATCACCATCCTCATTTAACCACACGCACTTTGGAAAAATTACATATGTATGATACCAAAACTGAAGAAGGTTGCATTTTTCTGCTTTTAAGATAAAGCGAATGGCCAGCCGTGACTCAAACTGGTTGGTGCAGGTCCCTTTTAGTTTCAGGGATAAAACACACAGTTTTGATGCAAGCACCAAATGGTGAAAAGCACAAAGCCAAACACAACTACCTCAATCTTCATCATTTGCCTGCCACAGATTATTTTTGCAGAATACCAGTGGGTCACTCACGCACACAGTAAGGATTACCTGGCAGCAGAATTATCATTGATTTTATATGATTGATTTCTCAGCCCAACAGTAACATACTAAATCCTTAAAAGAACAAACTCTCATGACAGAAGAAAGTAAATTACTGTGGGACCCCACTGCTTTAAAGACCAGAAAACCTTTCAGAGATGTGAGTTTTTCACTTCCTGATGGTGAAAAGGGAATTCTTTGTTCCTTAGTGCTTACCAGGCAGTTATTTTATGGGTCTCAAATGCCACATTGTCAAACCAGAATTCATTAAAAAGATCTTGCATAAGATTCTCTATAAACTGATCCAAAGGAGAAGACTATAAATACTAGAATACACAGTGAAATAGCACTAATGCCAAACAAAACTGACAGGGGGAATTGTTTTTCTATTCTTCTCTTACCTTATTACAAGTCAGAATTTTTGTTTACCCTGGAGAGAGACATACTTCTTGTTTTGCACGCCCACTGTGCCACTCCAAATCTGTCCTCTCATCCCCCTTCTGCCAGGGCTTTCAGCAGACTTGCTTCTCTCATGGTCCACATGGTCCATGTTTCTTGAACAGAAACATCGCATAGTCACACTTGTGGTCTGTTTCTGGGGCTTCATACTCTGGAGTTTATCAGAACAATATTTGGCAGAGGCAGCTGCCTGGAATTTATTCTTTTACCTGTCCAGTCCTGGAGTCTGCTCAGTCCTTCAGCTTAAATTAACACATACGCTGGTAAAATGCACGTATATCTATTGGCAGCATATGAAGCAAGAGAAAGTTGAAGCATGTAGTGCCCTGGTCCCACATGGCACCCTACTGGGACCTCAATTTGCCCTACACATGCAGCTTGTTGACAGGGTAGGTAGCAGGACCGCCAAGGGTGTACCCAGCTGCTGCAATAGTAGCATCTGTAACTGGGAGCGCTCTGGGCACTCCAGCTCCGTGCATGGGTTTATAGAGCACTGACTTACCAAAAAGGGCTCAAAAGTGTCCCCGGGCCCCTGTGCTGTGATAGGGGGATGCGTCTCACATTCCCACTACTCCCAGTGATCTGGGAGCATACGCATTGCTCAGTGTTTAGTCGTACCCTAGAGCTTTCAGAGCTCAGGAGTAGCGTAACTGCTAGGAGAAGAAATGGTGTACCTGTTACTCTGCTCTTTTAGGACCCCATCCCATACACTTTGGCTCACGGTCTTACCTCACTGCGACCGTCCCTCTTGAGAGACAGCCCATTTGAGTCTTCTGGCCGAAGGGTAGGTCCTTGCTAGTCGTCACTTGCTGTCTTCACTTGTTCTGCCTCATCTGGTCACCATCGTCTTTTTCTATGTAAAAAGCCATTTCTTTTCTCCGTGTCATTGATGTCTGCTCTACTCTGAACTTTCCACTGGAGTTCCATGTCTTGAGAGCCACCTCTCCATCATTTTACCTCTTCCCTACCTTTCTGAATGGCATTTTTTAACCTTTAGATTAAAGTTTCCCATCCTTTGATGATCAAATTAGTTCAGAAACCCTTTGAAGTATGTTTTGATATAACAAAATACTGTTCCACCAATGTTACATACTCGGTGTTTATACAGATCTATTTAATATGATAACCTTGTTGCTTCCTCACACTAGAGGAAGTTCTGAGTAGAAGAGTTAATCAAAATTTAATTTTCTCAAAGTATCATAGATGAATGATCCTGAACCCAATTTGTGTGCTTTATGCTGGTCAAATAGATACTCAGGGAGAAGGAGGAGGGAGAAAGGGGACACGAACAATATTTCTGATTAAATAAATTCCTATTGTGGGAGTAGATTTGCTATAATATGATTTTATTAAAAAAATGTTTATTATTTTTACATCCACTGTTTTCTAAGATAAGTGGAAGTGGGTTGCACTTAGATTTCATTTTGGGGTTTTTTTTGCAACACTGGAAAAAATTATTATTGTTCCCTCATCAAGCTCATTCAAGTGTCTTCCACATGTACACACTTCTGGATGCAGCAACATCCCTGGAAGGTTCTCATACTAGTGCTGGTTACAGTGTGCTCTGGTATCCCCATACCACCAACTACAGAATGAAATAAATCAGATTAAAATGAACCCTGACTGAGGGAAAATTGGTTTGCAAATGTCTCAATCTATCCCACTCTCAACCCTACAGATCTCTGCAGCTGAGCAGGGATTTCAGCTTGATGGGAAGCTTAACAGACTCTTACCAGGGGAGCAGAAGGAGCTCTAACTTATATTCCCACTGCAAACATTAACTAATTAATCCAGATGTCAGCACGAAGAGTATGACTTACCTTTGTTTGTACACTAAATAGGGATACATGGTCATGAGGGAGGGAGGGAAGGGGAAAAAGGTCCCTCGCTCATACGATGAATGCCACCAGAACTGGTAGATGCTGCTTTGTCTTCCCTATGCAAGCATGTCTTACTGGGGCACTGCTGCCCTATCCATCAATCATCAAGGCTGGTATCACATGAGGATGAGTGCACGGGCTTGAACGGAGCACTGCTCTCAAGGAACATAAGCAGAGGGCCAGGCGTGGGGCACAGGTTTCTCTCAAGTCTCACATCTGATGGTGGGACAACTCCAAAAGCAGGTAGGTAGGTGTAACAGAAAAATTAAAGCTCAAAGAGTTATGCCATGAGCACAGATTGCAGAAATGCGACACTGTTAATAAATGGATACAGATAAAATCTCAACCCTATAGGGTCTGTGAACCTTGGAATGTGCAGCAGTCGCCAGGCAAGGTAAGAGCAAACTTTGTGCCACTGCATAGGACAGAAGTGATCTCACGATTTAAGGCGTTTCAGCCAAATGTTACTCTCGTGAGTGTTAACAGAACTGCCCGGATTCAGGATTTGATTAGTGGTCCAAAGGGAAGCAATATAATCTATGGAGAATAAAAGGCTTTTGACCAACTAATAAGATACTTTTAATGAGATTATAAATTTAATTGACCACTGCAACAATGCTGATGTTGTGAAATATACCCTCAATAAAAATATTTAACATTGTACTCACAAAATCCTCCTAACACAGGGGCAGTAACATAAAATGATAAATACCATATCGACCGAAAAAGAATTGAATGGAAACCCTGAAGAGACAGACACATGCAGGAGAGAGGCGGAAGAACAAAGTGGACTTCTGCTCCCATTCTCTCTCTGTTGACTACAGACAAATCCTAGGAATTTAGCTTGTTGTGCCAACACCTTTGTGAATACTCTGAGACTGTAAAATGCAATTGCACAATAGGGATTATGCAAATATAAAGGCACACCTCTGAGGCAAAAAAACCCAAGAAGCTGTTATGCTGAGGAGAGGGGATCCTGAAGGACTGCTCCAGGGAATAAGCAAGCCAATGGAAACTTCATAGTGTGATGTGCTCTCCGGGCCCATCAATCTGCTTCCTTAATGTCTGCAGAGGGAAGTACTGAGTAGTGGTTAGAGAAGGTATCACACCTCCCCAGGTGGACTCAAATGCCAGATCTGGTTTGGCATTCACACTCAAACACTAGAAAATCAGAAATGGTTGAGAGAAGCAATGTAAGAATTGCACTTGTAACAGGAACATACCAGCAGTGGAGGAAGGATCTTCATTAGAAGAAAATTTCAAAAATCAGGAAGGGCTTTTTAGTTGCCATTAGTTAGAAAGATGCACTCTAGACTGCTGCAACCTAAAAAAGAACACTGCCCTATTACAAGTCCAAGAGTTGGTCCAAGTAGGTGGGCTATCAGCTTTTCGGTCATTCTGGATGATAAACTGTCAGGGAGGACCCATGAAGACCTGTTGCACAGCTTTTCGTGCAACTGCATTTAACACCAAATGGAAAAGTTACATACCATTAGCCTGACATAAAATATGCACTTCGGGCACTATTTGGTTTCCTTCTGGTTCTAGTCACAGGAAGAGCAAATTGTACTTAAAAAATGGCATAATGGATCATGGTGACCACTGGGCTGGGGGGTCCTCCCTGAGAGAAAAGCCACCGACCTCTGAAAAATGTGGATGATTTTCTTGGAGGACTGAACAGCAACAACTCCACCCTGGTACCAGGAAAGCACAGGCAACAAAAGTAAATACATCCTTAGAAAGAGTACTTTAAACCATTGACTTTATTAAAATACTTAATACACAGTTTGTAGAGGAATGTACTTACATTTTCTGGAGACTCCACTGAAACCAAATTTTAATTATATATTTAACAAATGACAAAACAGTGGATGATTCATGCTGTACACCAAAGAATAGACAAGTTAGGGTTTTTTTATCATCATTATTTTCCTGGCACAGACTCTTCTTTGCTTCTTAGCTTCAATCTCTTGAATATCTAGTAGCAGAGAAAGGAGGTTTGCATTTCTTGCAGCATTAAACCCATCTGGTCCGAGTGAAATTCTATTTGTTTTCATCAGGTTCTTCATTCAACCCTGCCTCAGTAGCTTCCTTTTCCACAAAAGCAAAGGCAATCGACCTCTCTAAAAAGCTACAAGTCATAGTGCAAAAAGAGTTCAACAGTCAAATGTGAACGTGGAGCTCTAAACTTTCTCGGAGTCGTTACTCTTTCAAAATATCCGTTTCAAGCCGAGAGTGGAAAACCAGACACTGTCAAAATAGACTTGGTGGAACGCACGTGGAAGACAGTCTGCAGTGTTGCAGCTCTGAAGTGAAAGGTAAGACAGAAGCTAGGTCTTGTTGAAATACAAGATGCAAAGGCTGGGAAGGAGAAAGATGGAAATAACCTGGACACATCCTTTACAAGAATGAAATGTCACAACCTCATGGAGAAGGCTGTAATCATCATACACACTGCAACTGCCACAGAACAATCAAGATTGGTGACAAAGTGTATGTTATGACAATCTCGATGACAAGTATAATCTGGGGGAAATTATTTATACCGAGTGAAGAAATAATTAACTGTGTGTTTCAATGCAAGATGCACAGTGGCTGCATAGGTTTTCACATCAAATTAATAAGGCTCTTTTTAGAACATAATTTTGCAACCTTGCATAGGTGATTATTATATCTCTTCTATAGATAATATGCAGAAACTATGTACAGTTGAATAAAAGAACTTTGATGAAACACAATTTTTTTCCCCTCAAGTTTTACCATAGTATAAAAAGTAACTTCTATAACTCCTTCAGTTCTCTAAAACACATACAGAATATCCCAGAAAGAGACGCCAGGAATGCCATCTAAATGATGCCATGTGCATTTATACAATAGGTTGAAACAACTAGAGAAGCCACCACAAAGCACAGTCGTAAAGTTTCCATATAGAAAAAAAACAAAACAAAAACTGCAGGAGACAATATTGCTTACAAACATTATAACTCATTTAAACAGAAATGCATTTTAGTTATAACAAATTAATGAGCTTTACTAATCGGATTGCTGAATGACTGGATGCCTCGCACGTTAAGTAAATTATAGAAAGAGCCAATTCAATCCCTGCTTGATAAATGTACAGTAAACTTTAAAATCTTCATTTGGTTCCAAATTAATCCCATCTCAGAACAACTCCTGATTAGACAACCAGAATGCACCTTCTCAAAATTAATATCACGAACATCTGCCAGTGTGCTGCAAAAAGAGCCATCATGGCATTCACGTGGTATGAAAGAAAGTCGGCCAGCAGCCGAGCAGCCACAGGACAGACAACCCCACCTTTAGAAATGAGTGTCCTCTTCCCTGGGACACTCCTCCGCCCCCCAGATGGCTTATTTTTGCCTTGCAATTATCTACACCAGGAGATTTTTCTGTCTGACATGGCTCTCCTCCACTGAAACTGTCTTCTCTTCTACACAGGAGTTGTCTGCCATTTCTTTTGCCATTTTGTGCCTGGATCTAAGACATCATGATTAGTGCTGCTTATTACTTCTGCATATCACAGTGATGTGTACTTTTTAGTAATATTTACAATGGTATCACTGTGGAGAACTAAGCCCTGTACTAGAAAAGAGTCTCTTAACAAGAGACCTTAATACTAAGGATTTGGTGTATTCCTTATCTACAGATAAACTTAAAAAGGCAAAGCTAAGATCAGCTCACTATGCATTTGGTGTGTTAGGTTCAAACAGGGGGAAAACCAAACACCCAGCACATTTCCTTTCAAAGGAATGCTATTTACAAGAAGGATTCACTTTTTAAATATTTCAACAACAAAAGCCCAGCTAATCTTGAAATCAGTGAAATCTAAGGTGGCTTAGTTTTTGACCAACACTAGCGCACAAACAACATTGCTGTTTGCTGTTAAACATAAGTGTCAGAAATGCAGGGGAAACTATGATCAGTTGTACAATGAGTGACAAATTGCAACCAGTTGAATAACAATAATAAAAAAACACTTCTGCCTTTTTTTTTGTTTTTAAACACAGCCTTTAAAAAGTACAGCATCCCAGTGTTTTCTCAGTTCCAGACTGCTGACATTATAAATTAAAGGTGAAAGAGACCTGTGTATAAACAAGGAAGATTTCCATTGACTTCACTGTACTGACCTTGTCTAAACCTTTGGAAATTTCACCTTCAAATACCATAAGGTAAGGTTGAATTTATCAGTTACAAAAGGATGTCCATTTGTCTGGGGAATCTGAGGAGGAAGGAACAACTAAAACAAACTCAAAAACCCACACCCAAGTATTTACAGCAATTCAGATTTTGTTTTTTTTCCAGCCTTCACACTTGTGTTTCACTTTCTGCAGAACTGTAAACACTCTACCTGCTGAGATCAAGGCCTTACGTTATAGTACGCGGCCTTTTGGGTGGCGGGGGTGGCATGAGTTCAGTGTCAGGATCGAGGTGGTGCTTCCGCGTCTGTCCTTGAGAAGCTGCTGTACATCTGTCAATGAACTCAAACAGCATCTCCTTTGTGACTGGATTCTGGATGCTGTTGCATACAGCTGGAAACAAAGAACATAGTCTCAAGTTACTAAACCGATTTGTTGGAGTTGGCACTTCAATAATTTAATCCCCTCTTTGCAAAATAAATAATGTAATTTGGCTTAAGTATTCAGCTTTAAATGAGGACTTTGCTGAGATGGTTATGTCAGGAGTCAAGTGTCTGTGTTTGCCCCTCCAGAGAGCAAAGCAGTGCAGTGGGCCCCTACACCTCACGGGAATCGCTCTTTTTAAAAAACAAACAAAAGGCACGTGCGTTTAGGCTTCGGGAGGCAGCTATAAAAATGACAAGAACTGACATCCTCTTGCGGCAAGAACAGCAATGAAGGCCTTGTGAGGCATGGCTTCAAATCACTCGTCAAATCCAAATAGCTAGAAATGGGATTGGCTTAATATTGAAAACCTCTGAATCAAGGTTCCTTTTTTCTACACCACTAAGTACTATAAACGCCATAAACCCACAATGCACACTGTTGGTTCTTTTTAACCCCTATACCTTCATGTGACTTGACACCATGCAAGCTACATGTCTAGCACTCCAGGCCACATGATGGAGGAAAGGCCACAGTGCTGCATGGTGCCAAGGCACGCATATACAAGTACACCTGGATTACTTAGCATGACTCCCCAAGTCATAGTTTGTAAGTAATGACCCACAGGATTTTATGGAACAAATGAAAAGGCTTATTTCTCTTAAAACAATTGAAATATTTAAAATAGTTTTCCCATCTAACTTTATACTCCTCTAATTAATCCTCCCGAGAGACTTAAGGAGGAAGAAAAAAATAATGAGCATGAAATTAAGTAGGAGTCCTACCACTGTCTTGGAAAGGAAGTATTAAATGAACAGAGGATAATTTACAGCATGTAAGGATTGGCCACAGTATGGATGCAATTTCCATGCGAAACAATTTATTGACCCCCTAGAGTACTAAATAACATCGAGACTCCTTAAAATGTACTTGCTATATAGCACTGTTATGAGTGACTCTTAAAAACACTCCTTTCCTGCAGAATTCCAGAACCATTGAAAGCATCACTTTACAATTAATAAAAAAACATTCCTAACATTACTTTTTTGGTATCTCAATTATTTTTGGTGAAAAGGTGCTTTTAAAGTTGCAGTATATGTGACTTCAGCACTTAGAAATCATTATTATTAATAGTAGTTTAGGAATAGAATTTGTCCCACAAGGCAGCTGGTATAACTCTGTATCAACTTCTAAGGGCTGTCCTGGCTTAATCACTCCAAAAGCCTTTCTCTTTTCAATCTGAAAGGTATCAAAGTCCAAAAGCAAGATGGAGATGTATGTCTTTTGTTGCTATTTCAACCAATGGAAAAAAAAAAAAACAAAACAAAAAAAAGGTATTTTTCATCAAAAGAAAGACAATAGAGGAGAAAGGATCTAGAGAAGGGAACAACAGAAATCTGGAATGAGAAAATACAACTTTTGGAGATTTTGAAAGATGGTCAAAAAAGTGAAAATGTAGAGCCAAAAGAAAACTTTCTGTTCTTAAAATTCCCAAGGAAAATTTGAAATATTTCTTACAAAACAGCTCTTCCTATAGGATATCATTTTGCTTTAATTTTTATTTTAGGAAGTTCATTATATTTTGGTGGAAAAAAAATTCAGGTTAACATAACTGCTCTACAAACAGAGAAAATAAGTAGAGAAAAGGGGCAGGTACATATGCTCTTAAGAGTGAAGGAAAGAAGCATATGTTACACCTCAATGAAGAGAAAAATCCAAGGAGAACCAACTATTGAAAAAATTTGAAAAAAGTTGAAACAGAGAAGAGAAATTTAGGTCATGGTGACAAAGAGATGTCGTTTTACTTGTATGACTTTTGTGGCCCATTCCTCTTTCCCATCAGGACTTCTCAGCAAGTATTTCAGCTACATTCTGTGCTGGTTCCCTAAGGTACCAAGAGATTTATTATCTCCTGGCAAAATGGCCACATTTTGTTTATTCACTGCTCAGGCAGAAATACAAGTAGAACGGTTCAGAGAAAATCCTGTAACACCTATGCATGCTCTAGTAAATAGTCTTAGATATGATTAAACTCCATTTTGGCACTTAACAAAAGTCAGCATCAAGAAGACTATTGTTATTCAACCTTGCACACTGCTATTCAAACTCTCATACTTCTGAAAGTAAACAACATCATTTAATTCGCAATACTTGGCAAAATGTTTTTTGGTAGAAGAACACAAAAGTCTCTCAATTCTTCTGGGATATACTCCCACTTTTCATTTGTTTCCCTCTTCATTGTTTGTACAACTAGTGCAGAAACTTAAGATGACATTTTCTCCTTTTAATTTTCTAGCCCATCTGCCAAGTAGTGGTTTTGGTGTTTTGAATAGAGATGAAATTGTAATGGATTTTTTTTCCTCAACAAATTCAACTCATAGTGTGCCAGTTTGCATTACATCCTGACAAGCCAATGCAATGCTAGAAACTGCTGCTGCGTTGCTACTGTGAACAAAAACTTTCTTGGGTCTCACTTAGAAGGCATGCCTTGCCATCTAAAGTCTCTTTGAACAAATGTCCGCAATTCCGCAAAGGCTCAGGCACTTGCTTCTGCATTATCAGAAAAAATACTGCATCAGATTATCTGTTTAACTGACTACATCAAATAACCCTGAAGCCAAAGGATTCATGCTATATAAAAGCTAAACATGACATAAGCATTTGCAAGATGAGGTATTACTATAATAAGTTAGAGAAGCCAGGACTCAGACTAGAAATGAGAACACAGAGTGCCATTCCTTCTCAAGCTAGAACAGAGTTAAAAAATTAAAACTTGAGCCTGTAAAACTTTTAAAGCAAATTATTCTACTCACCCATAGCAGTGCTGTAGGCATTTGGAAAGCTTTTGTCTATTCTCTGTCTCATGAAGACCCAGCTGTTGTTCTCAAACTTGCACTCTATGATTTTATTGTCGTACTGTTTCAGTTCTTTTGTCACCTGTTTTAAAAAATTGTTTGGGATAAACATATTTTAATTCACATTTTTTCCTTTCTTTTAGGGATAAATAATAGAAGACCAAAAGCTGCCCTACATTTTCCGCAACATGCCTCCATCCTACACAGAAATACTGCACAGACTACATCTCCATTATACATATGCTCAGCTACTCAACATTTTAAAAATACTTTTCAAATCTGCTGTCAATATCCAGCAATTATATTATGCTAAAACATCAGCAGCTCTAACAGAAGGGGAAAAAAGTCACTTCTGGCCCAAATGCAAATAGGTTTCCATGGGAATAAACTGCTTCCAGTGAAAGTGCTACTGCCAACCTAAAGCGCACGAAATGTATTATCCATGTTTCATCAACCTTCTTTGTTGAAGGTCTCAAAGCCAAATGTCAGATTTTAAAACCAGGAAGAGCTTATGGAAAATCACTCCACTCTTCTCATTACTGAGGATTTTTCTTTATTTTCTTCATTTGTCTTTAAAAATTAAGATTGTAACTCCAAAACAATGCGAGATTTCAAATCGCCTATGTTCTAAATCTCCTTCAGGCCTCTCTTTATTGATTCATAGATTTGTCAGCAGCCAATATCCTGAGCTATTTGTCTTTGTATTTGCCAACACTGCGTGGTTTGGAAATGTAGTTTATATGCATTGGACTTCCTAGTTGTTTTGGCTACTTCATCCTATGAATCCTAATCTATGATACAATGCAAAATTTTCAAGTAACCATGGTAACCTGAGAACCTTATCTAACGCTTTAACCATTTTACCCATACACTTCACTTTGTTCCTAAGGGCCTGTTCAGAAGTCTAAAGCTGTATTTAACTGCTAGTGGCATATAGTTTGCTATAGTTTACCAACCAAAAGCTGTGAAAGGTAATGTAACACTTTGGATCTGAGATCTTAACGCATAATGGCTCTCATAAAAAGGGACTGGTTATTGCAATTCATTAGCATAATTTGTCACCTCTGTTGTCTACTTGCTCCTGAGCGGTGACATGGGAATTTACTACTGTCAGAGGGATGCAGATTTGAAAAAGGCCATTAACTGTCTCCAGACAGCTTTATAGTGCATACAGTTGAAAAGCCTATGAACCTCTTTTTCATTAATTCCCAGATAAAGGCAATTAATTCACGAAGAGGTTCTGAGCATGGACCGAATCCTCCTATACTGCATGGTATGCAGGTTACCTGTCAAGTGAACATGGCACTATAAAGACAGTTTTTGCTAAACTTGCTTAGAACCAAGGCCTGTCCTGCTGCAGGACCGACAGAGTCAAAGTCAAGTTGCCATGTCCCACATTATTCCTTTACCCATTCCATCACCTGAAAAGAGCTTTTCTCCTAAAATTGTGATAATCCCTAAGAGAAGTCTGCATCTACTGCTGATGACTTCGATGAAATCAACAGATTGCCCAAATCAGCAACCTCTTCCTTTGCAGCATGCTCTGCACAGCACGTCACTTCTTTCCAGCCACTTTCAAGAGCTGTATACAGTCCAGATGTTTGACTGATAGGCATTTGTGGATCTATTTATGTTCCATTAGCTATATGTAGGAAAATACAACATCCTTTTCTAGTGCACTATGGATTCATAAACCCAGGAAGAAACTCTTGACGGCATAGTGCCTTGGGAGGATATATACTTTGAAAACAGCTGCCTAGTGGACGCAGCGGCAAGCAGGGGTTATGACCGTGTGTCTGATTTTCTGCCAAAGCAGGGAAGTGTTAGAAGGATCACCTGCTAGAGAGAGAAATGTATAAAACTGCAGGCAATGACTTCAACTAACCAACCATCTCATGGTTTAGCGTTCTTCTAGAGTTCAGATGCTCAATACAGCAATAAATTAGATGGCAGCTTTATCTGACTGTAGCAATTAAGCAGTATTATTAACTATCTAGATACTTGCTTGGCCGTTCATTAGCTATCTAGAAGCAATCTTTCCACAAAATATGAACACCTGCCAAAGCACTGACTTAAATGAATTTTCCCATTAGAAAACTAGCGATCGTAGTCTTTAGGAATTGCAAGATGACGTCATTATTTTACAAAGGAAGAAATCTACTCTCCCCCCTACTTTGATAAGTGACCTCAGTCTTGTAAAGGTACTTATTGTAGTATTAATGAACATTTTAGGAAATGTAGGGCATTTGATTAGGACTACAGATACTCTCAGCAAAAACACACTTTTCAGCATTAAAAATACTCTTTCACTATTGCACCTTATATCAGTCTTCTAAATGGGTATTGCTTATGCACAGGACTGAACAAGCCCATAGCGATCCTTGTATCCATAATTCACACCTTACATCTACCTTTCACTTGCATGCTACTTTCTGGTATATCAGCTTCAAAGCAAGACAAGGAAGCTGTCAAATGTAACTGTTTTGAATATCCTGCCCTGTGGAAATTCATTCTGAGCTGTTAAGTGAAGTGTCTTCTCGGTTCTCCCTTTGCAGTATGTGGTTCATCCCTCCTTCTCTTCCTTAAGTATTAGAGTCCATAGAAATACCTGACTATTGTACCATCATTTCTCTTCCCGAGAGATACTTCTTCCACCAAGTCCTTCACAGAAACAGGAGAAGTGTCCTATGAATGATGGCAGTTCTCAGCCAAAATGCTTATTCTCATCTGCCGTAATGCTTTTGGTACAGTGCCAATGCTTCTGCCCGACTGTTGATAAAATGTCTTGAACCAGGTTTTTTTTTTTTCCAGCAGTTTTGAGATGGAAACTCCCACCACAATAAGGACTCAGTGGAGCCTCCCTTAATTAAATATTTATTCCCTAAGCCTATTTTCAGACAGTCAGAATTAGAAGCTCAGAGGATCACGTCTCAGACACAGAGCTGTCAGAGGTGGTGTGCCTCAGAACAGTGTCCACCAACCTCTACACTACTTCCCTTTCAAGAGGAAGGAAATTGGTCCTCAGCAGGAACACCCACTGTTCCTGATTCCATTTGACCTAGTTATCACCAACCAACCTAACTGCCCAACAAAAATCACTTCCCAAAAATATAGATGAGCTTCCTCTTGGAATCTGATTCATGGTATTACTGCTATAATGCAAGATGTGATCAGAAAAAAGCGGGCAAGAACTGCATCCTCATTTCAGCAATAGCTCATTATCAAATCAGACAGCATGTAATACAAAACCACTGCCTAAGGCTGTCAGATTGCATAAAGATGACAGCTATCTTCCTCTCCCTGCTGGGGGATTGGACTCAAAAGATCTCCAAGGTCCCTTCCAACCCCTGACACCCCGCGATACCTGTGAAAGGCTTCCCACTGCCATTAGCATCCAGGCTATTCACTAGGAAAAAACTTTGGTGGGTAAGCTTATTCCTTTTTCTAAGAAAGATGACAGTTAAGGTTTAGGAATTCTCTCATTTTCCAGTCTCGTTCCACCCCTTATATCCTGAAAGAAATTCAAAGTGTATGTAAAAAAGTGAAATATCTAACCCATCTCAAATTATCTCGTCTGGTGGAATAATGGAGCCATTTTGAGATGAATCACAAGTGTGTTTATATACAGCCATCTTTATGTTAGAGCAAAATGTGAAAAACTCCCTCGATGTATCCAGTTGAAAAAGAGAAGAAACCATTTACATTGAATGTAATGGTGAACATGCCTGCATTATCTCTGCTGACTACTGGTGGCCAAGGCTTCTCTGTGTATTTCCACAGTGCACTTGATCATCAGACTGGTCCATCACTACCTGTTGAGTCGTTCTTTCATTTACTTGAAGTATACGTATTTTCTGTGAAGACTTCACTCAAACATTAGTTTCATCATCCTTAATCTCAAAGGAGAATGAAATACCTGTGCAAGCTGCTACTTTACATAAGAGGTATTAATGATGAGAATTTAGATTTTAAGGGAATAAAGTTAATTATTTCAGAAAGCATGTCTACATGAACAAGCTTATGTTTTAAAAATGCATCTACCTTCTCCCTATTCAAGTTCTTCAGAAAGAAAAAAGGAGGTAAGCTTTTAGATAAATGGAGAATTGACTGAAAGAAAGCCCTTTTTCCATATGAATATTTTTTCAAAGCAACTGAAATGATTTTAGCTCAGTAAATAATCCCCTTTAAAGAAAGTGATGTTTGTAAGCAAAATCTTAACACATTCTATTTCAAATACTTTCCCTCTTTAAATGCCTTTCTGTTGCACTTTCCCCTCTATTACCAAACATTTACAGAAAGGAAATCATTCCTCAATCCACCTATTTCTGTTGCTTTTTCCTCATCCCTAGTCATCAGCCTATTTCTGAGATCCCAGAAGAAACAATCACAGTAGTAAATGCAGGAAATGTTAACTGCCATGAGAGAACAAATGAACAGAAGCAGCAGTTGAAATCTTATGAAATTAAAAAGATGTTTATTTCTATATACAGAATTAAAAAAAAAAAAAAAGTAACCTTAGCACACAAGCAAGATAGATTCTAAATGTAATGGCTTTCTTTTTTCTAAGAAGAATCTGCATTTTCTTTTCATAGCTGGCATGTGCAATGAAGGCATTCCTTTTTGATATGCTCAGGTACACAAACTGTTTTCCTTTTAAAACACAAGTTTCAATGCCTGGAGGGAAGAAAAGTTTAGAGCTGCCACATAAAGCCTGGAAAGTATTTCTTCCTCCTCCTATGATATCATAACTAACTTTTCTCCATTAGAATCCATTCTCACAGCCAAAGCAAGCAAACAAGTGAAAGCAGCACATCCCAAAATAAATCTTCAGCTATGTGTTCATGAGGGAGAAACCTTCTGGTTGCTTCCCAGTCTGCTACTGCAGGAGAACTGGAGTCCACACCTTCTCTAGCCAGCCATTCTGCAAAAAAATAATCCATATTTTTCTAAGAACTGTCCAAAAAATACAACATTTGTGAGCTCCTTGTCCTGACGGTACTGGGACAGATTCAGCCAAAAATGACACTTTAGGAAATAAAACCTCTATAGCAAAATAGCATATCTCAAATTCCAGTTTCTCCACTATTCTCAAATGCTATGACTGCCCACAACTGCCAAATACTATAGACTCTAAACTTCTCAAGTGAAATGTCCTATTAATTCTCCAGAGAGAATTAACCTGCCCACTGGTACTATGACTCCACAGCAGTAAGGGCATCATCTGAAGACCAGGGAGAAGCAACGACAAGAGTCAGGTAACAAGAACAACAACTACATGGTAATTGGAGGAAACAGAGTCAAGACTTCCTGAAGGAATAGAATGGAGAAAAAAATAAAGAAGCAGCAGTAGCAAAATAAACAGCTTCTGAAGATATAAACATAAGGCAAACACAAAATGAGAACTTTCTGAAGATTGCAGACTTAAAGGTGGCAAGCAAACTCTAAGGACCTTCATGTCAAACCAAGGAGAGGAAAAGAGGTGTGAGAAACAGGGCTCCCATTTATTTTGGGAATCGCCCTAAAGCAAAGCTTCAAAGTGCATGATTTTAGTGCATGCCCAGCTTTCTAGAGGCATGTGCAGAAGTGCAAGAACTACCTTGGGAAAGCACTCTTAAACACGATTACAGATGAGGACATGAATATAAGAAAGTCTAATGATTTGACTAAGATATCCTAGAGATTCTGAAGATCTGTAGTTATTAGAGCCCCCAACACTTTCAGGGAACAATGCAGTACCATATACAGAATCCAAGCTGGTCCTTCAGTGTTTCTTCCTACTTCTCAGAACAGCTTGTTCAGGTGCTTTTAAAGAACTTCTTGACCCATTCACATAAATTATTTCATGTTTACCACAGTGAAACTTTTCAAAGAACTATAAACATTTCAGAGAAGATTATTAAATGCCGGCTCATACCATCAGTGTACACAGGACCACAAATATTAATACTGTCAATTGGCAAAAGTTTATCAGCTAAGTAACCTACTTCACATTTTTGTTCAAGCCAAAACAGATTTTACAGTGCAGATTAATAGTCATTTCTTAATATGATTCAAGATATTATTTATCAGAAACATAGAGTTGTTGAAAGTAAAATAAGAGCACTGGTAACCAATTCTGTTGCTAAATTAAACATACTGATTGTGTTTCCTTTTAAGTAATATATTACCCAACAAATGGTTATCAGCTTGGGTAAACACAATGCAGCTGATATGTTTATTTAACACTGAAGAAGCCTTCTAAGTTTAACAGCACCGCTTCTTGTGTACATAGGAAATGGAAATGCTCCAATTTTGAGATCTCATTCCTGGAAAGAAACATTAAGAAATATAAAAATTTAAACATTTTTCTTCATGCCAAATTAAACCACAACTCTAACACCAAGCACTGGAAAATAATAGAAAAAGCAAAAAAAAAACCCAACCCAAATCATATTTCAAAATCACAAGAGTGATGCTTTTTTACATTGTGCATTTTTTGTTTCTGTTTTACTTGTTTCTGTTTTTACTTTACAGTTCACGATTCATTCTTGTAGAGGGATTCCTTGTTGATCAAGGAATTGCAGTGGCTCTTGAAGGATTGGACAACCCTGACTTAGAGTAGAAATAATAGTATGAGATAGAGAGCAAGAGAAAGCACAGAACCTGAATAGAATGGGTTAACTGCAAGG